>CAHIKZ030004230.1:820000-945000 GCA_903632075.3 Acanthosepion pharaonis
TTCGATAGGTAAATTGTAAATTCTGCTTGTCTAGTAATATTCGGAGTACTGACGCAAAACAATCTTCCCACTCGATTTTGATTCTAATTGACGTGCTGAAGACTTATTAGCCAATAATAATATCTGTTTTCATTTTTCCCCTTTTCATTTTTCACATTTATCTTCTCGTGAAAAACAAACAAACAAACAAACAAAAACTTGTAAATGTCTCTTGTAAACACGCAGTGCATTCACTGATTCGCCCTTTTGACATTCACATAAAATTTGTACACTCATCGAATTGCGTTTACGGCCGCCATAACTGGACGGTCCAACCAAGCGGGAAAAGGAAGGCGTAGAAGGTAAGACAAGAGATGTGAGGATGAGCAAAGCGGTGAGTATTACAGAGATTAACATCATTAATGCTTTTACTATGTTTAACTAAACAGACCTGAGAGATGTTTAAGGGTTTTGAAGCTAATCATTCACTTCTGATGAGATAACTGCGAAAAATTGTCTTTAAAAGGCATTTAGGTGGTGAATGAAGGAACTGTAATGAAATGACGTCGGTTTGGTTGTATTGTGTTTGATTGATTGATTTTACACCTTTAAGAATACAGATTTCATGGGGTTTAACTTTTTTTTTAATCCATTCATCACATGCAAGGCAATAAAGTGACTAAGATACAAGGGGTTACTGAATGTTATAGACTATAATGAAAATATGATTAAGGGGAGATAACAATGAATGTTCATAGGCTGACCAAGATATAAACGCAACTAGACTAGTTGATAGACAAAAATATATGTACCAGAATACAGTAGCTTACATATCTTCCTTTTATAATTTAGTTATTAACAAATCTGTTTTCAGTTCTCATCCATTTCTCTTCATTTTTATGTGGTGTGTCCCCTCAGGACTTAAGCGATCATGGTCCTCCACACTTTCCTGTCCTTTGTAGCACTTAATTTTAACTTTTCGTTATTTCTCCGCCTTCCATTTACTTCAGCTTATCAAATATGTTATGCGCTATTTGCTTCTGTCTATCTTGACCTCAATCTGTCCTATGAGTATCAGATTTTCCAAGCCGTCCTTCCTCATTATGTGCACTCAAAATTTCAACTGTTTCTTCCTGTTGTTAGGTATAAGTTTTGTTTTTGTTTCTATTTTTTTTCTAAAACCTCGTCGTTGCCCATCTATTCGGTACCTGGTAACTTCAGCATCCTTCAGCATCCTTCAGTATCCTTCAGCAGAACCGTATTTCTGTTGCCTCAAATCTCTTCATCACCTTTTGAGGAGATTGTCCAGCATTCAGTGCAACGTAGGAGAACAGATATCACGTAACAGTTCAGTGTTCTTTTGTTTATTTCTATAGATTACCTAAAAGGAATACTCTTCGATAAAAAATAAAATCACAAGTGGTAATAATCATGTTTTAATGTACGCTGAATATTTTTTTTTGTTTTTAAGCGTTTCACCCCAAGCAAGGCGGAAAGCCACTAGGACGCAAGGGATTACAGAAGGTTTGGAGCAAGATCAGATAGGAGTGATAGAGGAAAGGATGAGAAGAAGGATAGTGGATAGATCAAGACAACTAGAGATATCGATTGACATTACATTTTAATAGTTGGAGATTATAGCTCTCAGGGAAACTGGAATAGGGAAGGATGTTCCACAGGCGAGAGGTGCGAGACATGAAGCTATTGGCGTAGAAGAGACGGCTACATTTAGTAGTTTCGACAGTGAAAGGGTGAGAGCGGGATGCCAGCCTTGTAGGGCGCTTGAACTCATGAAGTCTGGGAACCAGCGAATGCAGCTCCTCGGAGCAGTTGGCATGAAAGCATTTGTAAAAAAAAGACAGAAATAATTTTCTAATCTCACCCTCTTTTTGTTGGGATGAAAAAATCGAGAAAATACGGAAAAATTCATAGGCTGGCCAAGATATAAATGTGAATAAACACACGAGTTGCTAGACTACAAGGAAGTTATGTAAGTGTCAGAGAGTGCTAGCTATGTTAATGCCTCGTTTGAAAGTTACACAAAATACAATCTTATTATTATAGATGCTGAAAGATTGCATTGACTTTATTCTCGGTCTTCACTTGCAAATGATTTCGGCCGTAAGGTTTTTGTATTCGATTACACTGTAAGAAAAAAAAAACAACATCTATTTACTGAAGCTGTAACATCTGTCTGCAAATATGTGTTACTCTTTTTTCATTGAGTTCTGCTGATACTAAATTTTCGAAATTTACACAGACGTGTCCGCAGGTGAAATGCAATGAGTTTTCCTTGCTTTCCAGTTAAGTTGTCTCAGAAAATTAATTCCAGATAACTTATTTTAGACTGTCGGTTTTTTTTGGTTTTTTTTTTATAGGTATCTACTATTTTTAATTTCAGTTTGAATTTTATGTACTGGAATGTAAGGCGTTCGATAGGGTATGGCATGGTGGCTTTCTACTCAAGCTTCAGAGCTACGGTGTCACTGGACTAAATTTTTGGTTTAATCCAATCGTTCCTATCAAATCCGGAAATGAAGATTGTTTTGAAAGGGGCTAGCTTCCAGATCATTTCATACGAACGCTAAGGTTCCCCAAGACTATATCTTAGTGTTTCTGAAGTACATCAATAATCTCCCCGATTTCATCAGTTACCAATTAGGAATTTATGCAGATGACACTACCATTTACTACTGCCTTAATAGCAAATCTGTCAGCTCTGATCAAATAAACATGCTCTTGAAAAGGACTCTAATCAGTGGTTAACTGGACAAGAAATGTCTTGTGATTTATAACGCCTCCAAACAAAACTGCATTGATTTGACTACAAAGAGAACCTTTTCGACCCGCCATTATCATAGTTGAAGCTAGACTCCAGGAAAGCAACACACTACACCTTCTTGGGCTCACATTTTCCACAGGTTTGTAATGGAGCGACTATATCGATATAAATAATTGCAGCTACTACAAAAAAAGTTGGGTTACTGTGTCGTGCCAGGAAATTGTTCTCTTCATAATCCATTTTGCACATTTACAGATCTACTATTCGTCCATACATTGAATACTGTTGTTATATCTGGTTACCTACGTGAGGTGGCATCTCTCTGTCTTTTCTACAATTATGTTCATGGCATCTTCTCTGATCGGCGTTTTCTCCTAGTATCCCGACTACATGAATGTAAACGTTCTACTAGATTGTCATCTAGGTCCCACCAGTTTACTATAGAAATAGCTAAATCCAACCACCACCTCTACTCCAACAGTTTCTTTACTCGCACTACCTGACTGTGGAACTCCTTTGCGTTGACTTACGTCTCTGAATCTTCAAAAGTTCAGATAGAACGTCAGTCGCTATCTTCTGTCCCCGTTCATCTTTTGTCGTTTTCTCAATGCTCCCTATTCACAATTTTGACCCAAGCCTTATGAGTGGAATTGGGTAGACGGAACAGTTTGTGAGCCGTCGATATTTGTGCTAGCACGAGATTACAAGTCATCGTCCCCGAGGTTTCGAGCAACCTAGACTTGGTCAGGCTGTTGATCACGCCAGATAATGCGGTCACTCGGAGAAACTCTAAGCTCCGCTGATCATAGTTGTAGTATAAACCAGACAGGTGGGGTTTGATCGGACGCAAATGTGCCTGAGAAGACGTTTGCTACATGGGATTTGACTAGCCGCGCTTGTTGACGCGCAAGTTCGGATACGAGCGGCCAGCCATAATAATAATGCTATTATATATAAGTACCGCTCCGCTCTTCATTAATGAATTGAGCACTGTAGGCTACTAGCACTTGTTTACATCCGTCTACAATAGGTTAAAATTCCACTTTCTCTCTGTCGTGCGCTGCTAGGTTAGAGGTAGGGTTTCGATCCTGGCTTGAGGCAATCGGATATCTAGCCACACTGATGAGCTGTGACATAGCGAAACAAGCCTGCAATATGGATAACCATAATATATATATATATATATATATATATATATATATATATATATATATGCGTGTGTGTGTGTGTGTGTGTGTGTGTGTGTGTGTGTGTGTGATAAAATATTTTCCATATGCATTTTCTATGTAACGGATTGCATTTGAATCATTGTAGGTCTGACTACAGTAAAACAATGTAGTTCTTGATTGACATTTAGCAGTGTGCCCCTTAAGGAACTGCTTTTCAGATTAAATCAAATTCATGAATAATTATATGAGACATTACACTATATTGCCTATCAAGAAGACTTATGTTAGACATCTCCAACCATAGCTCAATTAGGATTCATTTAAGCACATACTGAAAAATATCATACTCCAAACTCCACATATTGTAGAAAATAAAGTGTAATATCCACATATATAAGAAAACAGTTAAAATAATGGAATCATTATTAATAAAAAATGAAGACCCAACACTCAATAACATCAAATATGAACATAGCAACAGCGTTCTGATCGTTTTTTAAAAAACAACTTCTTATAATCCTAGATTCATTCATAAAAAAAATCCATACATTCAGTTAAAAATAAAAATCATCCTTGATAATGGAATAGCCGAATGCACTAGGTTATACAGAATATTGGGACAATTTTGCACACTCTATGGTGATTTTCTAAGCGCAGCTTAGATGTGGCACAAGGCCGAATGTATGGGGCGTCGACTGAGCATCAAACTCACTATTCAGTCGTAAATGATCTTGCGGCTAGACAAGTCTGCTAACCATTACACCACATCAAAGTGGCCCTTTTGTCAACTCTGTTAAAAAAAAAATATCACATGCGAACACAAGAAAAATTAAATCAAAATCTTAATTGTAGTACTTTATGAGTCGTCTCTATTGAAACTTGTATAAGAGAGAGACTGAGTATCTTTTTCCAGGATCTTTTCACTGACACATGTTTCATTGAATAATGAGATATTTAAAAAATATTAACTTTCAGATGAACACAGCAATTTTGTCTTTGAAAATGATGAACACTACTATATTTGTTTTGAAGAAAACACCTTGATGATGACATTATGCTAATATAGAAATATATATATTAGGTATATATAAAGTAGGTAAGAAATGGTTGTTAAAATTTGCATTTAAAATATGGGTAGAGGGACTATTCATTCGAGGAGTGGTGTTGCTGGTAATAGGTTTCCCTGTGAAAATTATACACTCTGAGTAAACCCAAAACTCTCTTTAGTCCTTTTATGTGGGTATTTACTTTTAGAATACACTTCAACTCTGATCTGCATCTATCCTCCTACCTGCCGAACCCGGAAGCCAAAAGCATACACCCGACGTCGACGATGTTGTGACCAGGTTGGTTGCAGTGTACGGATACGGGATGTTGTTGTACCTGATGATTTTCTTGTGGTTACTGAACCGTAACCGGAACTCTGTTCCGGTTTCTGTGACATAATTCCTTTTCTCACATTTGTGGCAGAAAAGTAGATATACCAAGATTGGCACAGCTTAGAGCATGTCGTCTCAATACTACGTGAGTACTGGGGGAGTGTAGATGTTGTGAGTGTGGATGTGTTTGCAGACCAGGCACCGGAGTATGTTGCAGATGACATTCCCTTGGTGTGCTGTGTGTGTTGCAGATTTTTGATATGTTAAAAGTCTGAAGAGGTTGTGGGGGTTGTCGCTTCGCATGTAGGAGGTTATCACTAAATAAATTGCTAATAGTCTTGTCTAATTTTAAATGTTGGGTATCTTTAGTTAATATGTAGGTAAGTTTATGTATGCTGTGATTAAAATAAAAGACCATAGGGATTCTGTAATTCTTTTTAGTTACATAGTTGAAGAGAGTGTTTCTGTTAAGTTTCGTGATAGATTCTTTGGTTATTTTGGGTGGGTAATACCTATTAAGAAAGTGATTGTAAACTTGTCCTATGTGTAATCTGTACTCCTCCTTGTGAGAACAGATACGTTGGTAAGCGTTGGCTATAGACATTTTTTTTAGGTTGGTGGTATGGCAGCTGTTGAAACTGAGGTAGCAGTGACCTTCAGTGGGCTTGGTGTATTGTGTAATATGGATGTGGTTGTTTTTGAAACGTACCAGTGTGTCCAGAAACGGAATTGAAATGTTGGAATATTCCATAGGGAATTTGATGGTGTGGTGGAAGTTGTTAAAGTGATTTTTGAGATCTAGAAGATTGTTGTCTCCGTGTGTCAATACGAAGAAAATGACGTCTATGTACCTGTGGTAGTATAGGGGTGCCAGGTGGTATCTACTAAACATATCTTGTTCAAGGGCATCGATGAAGATGTTAGCATAGCTCAGGGCCATTTTCGTTCCCATTTCTGTGCCTCTGACTTGAAGAAAATGGTTCTCGTTGAACTGGAGGTTGGTATTCTAACATCTAACATCCCACAGTGTATATGTATAGGAGGAAGTTGTTATGCATGAGTATGAAATATGTAAGTTTCGAAATATCTAGAATCTGATGTTCGGGGAATCTCAAGTGCTTAAAAAATTTTTACAGGCTAGTATACCCTCCTTATATGGAATTTAAGAATAACAGCTTCCAGTTCTACGAGGGTTCCGTCTACCCAATTTCACTCGTGGCATAGTTTTTAGGCACTTGCCAAAAATGGGATCGACCCCTCCAGTTCTATAATATATCCTTCCAAACAATTCGAGCCCGAGCGTCATGGTCAGAATGCGGACTTTTTAACAACTCAGCCACGTACCCATAGACAGATATATACATATGATCATACTAGATAGATATGGATAGACTTATATATATATATATATATATATATATATATATATATATATATATATATATATATATACAGTTTCTTACATACCTCAAAAAATAACAGATCAATTTCAACGAAACTTATAGGAAATATTTAAACGAACATTGTCGATCAAAACATAGAAGGAAAATTTAAAACCACTGTTTTGAGAAACATTTATTAACAATAAATAAAATAACCCATATGCAAAAGTATTTAACACACTTTACTAATATTTAGTACAGTAGCCTCTGTTCTGCTTCACAGCCTCCAGTCGTTTCCCGTTGTCTTCAACTAGTTTCTTGCAGGTACTTATTGGTATTTTGACCCATTCTTCTTCACAAACTTTCTTCAATTTGTTTAAATTCGATGGATTTCTTTTATGAACTCGTAACTTCAATAGATTCCACAAATTTTCGATTGGATTTAAATCCGGTGACTGGCTTGGCCATTCCAGGACATTAATGTCATTATTATTAAACCGATTCTCAGTTGTTTTAGCAGTATGCTTCGGGTCATTGTCTTGCTGAAATACAAAATCACGACCATGCCCCAAAGATATGGCACTGTTCAAGAGTTGAGTGTATTTTGCAGCATTCATTGTTCCTTCGATGATTTACATTTTTCCTATTCCATTTGAGGAAAAATAACTCCACATCATAATATTTCCACCCCCATGTTTGACTGTAGGGATGGTATTTGCTGGCTCGTATTCCGCTCCTTTTTTCCTCCATACATGAGTGCGCATGTTTCGTCTGTAAAGCTCAATATTCGTTTCGTCTGAGCAAATTACTTTCTCCCAGAAATCATTAGATTTAATTTCATATTTCTTTACAAAATTCAAACGGGCTTGTACATGTCGGCGTTTCAGTTATGGAGTCTTTCTCGTTGATCTTGAAGTGAGACCTGCACGATTCAGTGATCTTTTAATTGTATCTTTACTAACTTCAATTTCGGCATTTTTCAAATCATTCTGAATTTCTCAACGAGTTGAAAATGGATTTTTCTTCACAGTACAGGAAATTTATCGCTCATTTAAGATACGGGGACGACCACTCTTTTGAATGTTTTCAATAGTATCGGATTTTTTTCCATTTTCGAACAACAGCACCAACTGTACTCACAAGCAAATTCAAATCTTGAGCGATTTTTCTATATCCCTTACCATCTTTGTGATTCTTTATGATCTTCTTGCGCATGTCGTTCGACAATTCTTTTGTTTTCACCATTTTCTTGCAGTAGTGGCAACAGAATAGCTGCAGTGTCTCAGAGCTGTTATCTAATAACCAGTTGAGTGTCGTGCAGTGCTGTCATTGGTCGACATATTACATCATATCAATATAGGTAGGATTGATGACGACACGTCTCTTCTAGCATAATATTTGCATTGGTGTTAAATACTTTTGCATATGGGTTATTTTATTTATTGCTAATAAATTTTTCTCAAAACATTGGTTTAAAATTTTCCTTCTATGTTTTGATCGACAATGTTCGTTCAAATATTTCCTAACCACTGTATATATATATATATATATATATATATATATATATATATATATATATATATATATATATATAGTAGGGGGAGAGAGAGAGAGAGAGATAAGAAAATAGATAAATGATTTCGGTTGGTTATACTGTCAACATTCTGTTCGTACTTAAAAAAAAATAAAAATATCATCAAAATATGTCCCACTTATTTTTATACACATACTCTTTGATTCAAAACTTTATAAGTTTAGTTTTTTTTTTTTTTTGTGTGTGTAGCGTTTGTTCAGTTCCCAACGGTTTGGAAAATAATTAGATTTCACAGCCAGAATATTTGAATTCTAGCAAATATATATATATATATATATATATATATATATATATATATATATATATATATATATATATATATATATATATATAAAAAGGATTCGAAAAAAGACAGAATCTGATTTCAAGATGGCATTTGGATTCTTATTATTATCTGATAAGATCCTCTCCACGTTATATTTGCCCCTGGTCTATATTATAACGAATTGTGCACGAGTTTTATTTATTTAAACGCTTCAATGAAATCAATTATGAAAGCTGCGACCATATTCTTTTTTTATACGCAAGACGACGCACGCTGATAAGAGGCATTCGTTGTTCAATTAATTTTATTTGGTCAAACAAAATAAACACTGATTGAAATAATATCATTAAACAAAATCCATAAACAAAATTCATACACTGTTGTCTTCATGGGCACATGGCCCAGTGGACAAAAGCGTTCGTTGAAATAAACCAATGAGTTTTGAGTTCAATACCTGGCTGTAGCAGGAGTGAACAATAACTTGGAAAGTTGAGTTAAAGGGAGATAACTGAGACTGAGAGATAAAGAAGAGGCATGACATGTGAAACAAGAACAATCTACCCCGATGGACGAAATAAATGGTTCGGTTTGAACTTCCAGTCACTTAAAGTAGTCCAGAGTGCACAACGGACGATTCTTCATGAATATGGCAATAAAGATGACTGGTTACTGGTAGTAATTGGAAGGACATTTTTGACATAGGATTAAAAAAAATGGTTCATGTAAGAACCCCGCATATTTTGGAACATTAGAAGTGTTGCAATGTGGAAATTATTGAAGTCAAAACATTGCGATATTAGGTCGGGAAAATAATTACGAAGAATGAAATTATGTAAAAAACCAAAATATAAAACAAAGGGATTTGAAATCGATTTTTTTTTTTAGAAAATAAGGTTTCATAGTTATTTCTTAAACGAGGATAAATACCTTTAACTGATTTGAAATTGATTTGGTTTAATAAGAACAGCCAATCGATACAGGCAATATTTGTGTTGTTTGAAATTGTAAAGACTTATTGATTGTTTTGAAAACGGACAAAAGAATTTGTAGAGGCCAAGAAATTGTTTGTTGTAGAAAGGGGAGGATTTCTAAATTCAGGGTGAATTCTTTGCTGATGGGGAATAAATTTTTATATACAAAAATCAATTCGTAAACAATAATTATGGAGTAACAGAGGAAAGTTATATTGTTTTAAATAGGTAACTCATTATCGAACGTCAGGTGGTATTAATCCAAAGTCGATGAAAATGAATATTAATAAATCTGGAGTTATGCAAAATGCCTATAAACCGTACGCTAGTTGAAGCAGGGAGAGATTTGGAGCGAAGATATGAAGCAGTCGTTGTTGAGCGAGAATCGACCCCAAGGGCGCTCAATCCCGCCGATATGCCGGAAGAACCGGAAGACGCCGGAAGACGCCACGTGTCCTGCTGTTGAAGAGAATTGCCGAGAAGAGAATTCCTGACGTCGAGCCAGACAAGAGAATGGCTGACGTGGAGAATTGATATCTGGAATTCCTGACCGACATAATTCCTCGTTGTAATGACTACCCCGTTCCAAGGTCTAGAACAGAAGATTCCTTGTCACTAGATTTCACGGATAGAGTTAATTTTGTGCATAAATAGTTATATGAAACCAAATGAAAATTGACCAAGCGACTTCCTTCGTGATTTTATTTCCACAAGCCTAGGTATCGTTGTCCTTTAGTTTCCGTAGCACGGGTCCGCCAACTTGATTCAGCACTTGAATGTGGACGAAAGTTCGATCTTCACTACACTGAGATTAATCAATCACAGCGGAGGACAAAATAGATGAAGAAACGAAGCGGTCAACAGATAACCATCAGTTGACTGGCGCCAGAACTGACCAGTGAAGGAAAGACTCCAGATCGAGTCAGGCCGGCCGTCGTAAAAATTTATTCAGTGGCCACCCAGTTCATTCATTTGGCCAATCCAGTTCGGTTTCCTAAATAGGATGATCTAAATATAGAACCAGGTACCAGTTCGAGATGAACGCTGTATTGTTCAGATATTGGAAGCTATCGGGGGAAAACAAAGGTTATTTGAGGCTACGAAAGGTGAATTCGTTTTACCAAATTCAATTTAACTCATCAGCAAATGGATTCGAATCTTTTCTCTTCATTTATTCCGCTTCAAGAATAACTGCGTGTGCAAAGTAACGGAACCACCCGGTTGAACTTGGCCAGTAACGGCACAATATTCTAACATCAGTCCTATTAGCAGCGTTTTTCTTTTCTGTTTTTCTACGTAACTGTCCAGGCTCACAATGATGGCCTCTATCATTAATTGGATGCAAATGTTGCCAATGATTAACAATAGGATACGTAATCAAATACACCGTTAGATCAGAAAGATTTTGGAATTGATTAAAATATCTGATATTAACTTGAATTTGTGTCCAATACACTAAAAGAAAAGGGTTCCAACAGATTAAATCGTTCTTCCTTCATGATTTTTTCAGGCGACTTATATTTCACTCAAATTGTTTTTCTAAATAGATAAAGTTAATCGATGTCCGTTAGTTCATTAACGGAAGAAGAAAAAGTCAGTTGTCAAGTTACTTAGAATTTTTTAAATGAAGCAATATCCATTTATATTACAATGAATCATTCATACAAAAAATAAATTAGTAAAGATAATGACATAAAATGGCGAAATCACTTCACTAAATTAATTTAGTTAGCGAAGTAATTTCGCCATTTTATATCATTATCTTTACTAATTTAATTTTTGTATATATTTGTTTTTCCTCAATAGCTATTGAGGAAAAACAAATATATAAATAGTAAATAAGATTTCAGAATTTACGCGGGAAGTTTGATTTATGGAGGTGAGTAGACTTACGTAGAAACTGGAAACGAAATCCTAAACATAAAATAATAGATAAAGTTCTACTCTCCAAAAGTTCAGGGATGAGTGTAAACCGTGTGATAGGCAAAACTATCTACTCGATCTCTCTTTATCTACCATGTTCCCTCAGCACCTAGTTGATAATGGCTTGCCATGATTTCCCGTCTCTTACAGCTCTATATAAATTATTTTCGTTATATCTGGACCGTGTTAAATCAAATAATTTCGCGAGCTTGTCAAGTATTTTATCCGTTGTTTTCCTCTGTCACACTTGCTATCAATACGTCTTGTGAGTAATAGATTCTCCAAGACTTCCTTCCTCATCATGCTCTCCTAGAAGTTCCAACTGTACGTATCTTTTTGTTTCCATTTTCACTAAAACCTCGTAATTGCTCACATCTTCGGTCCCTCAGTATTTTTCTGTAGAACCACATTTCTGATGCTTTAAGTATTCATCTTCATCTCTAAGTAGATTGTCCAGATTTCACTGTCAATTAGGAAGACATAAACCACATAAGAGTTCAGTATTCTTTTCTTTCTTTCAGTTGCATCAAGTCTCATCTTCATCTGTGAGGAGACTGTCCAGCATTCACTGCCATATAGGAAGACTGGTATTATGCAACATTTCAGCACTCTTTTCTTTCTTTCCGTTGCTTCAAATCTCTTCTTCATTTGTGAGGAGATTGCCCAGTATTCACTGCCAATTCTGGAGACATGTATCACATAACAGAACAGTTCAGTACTCTTTTCTTTGTCTCCAGTCTTAAAGGGCTGCATCGCTTTTGGAACGCATCTTTGCCTTTTTCGTGATTACTCTTGATTTATAAGCAAATTGGAAAAAAAATATCTTTCTGGAAGTTACGGTACAAATAAGGCTTTCAAGGGAAAAACGTCTCTTTCAGCTCTAATATATAGCTGTAAGAGACGGGAAATCATGGCAAGCCATTATCAACTGGGTGCTGATGGAACATGGTAGATAAAGAGAGATCGAGTAGATAGTTTTACCTATCACCAGGTTTACACTCATCCCTGGACTTTTGGAGAGTAGAACTTTATCCATTGTTTTATGTTTAGGATTTCGTTTCCAGTTTCTACGTAAGTCTACTCACCTCCATAAATCAAACTTCCCGCCTAAATTCTGAACTGTTGATGTATTTGTTTTTCCTCAATAGCAGTAGATAGATTTATCCCTTGTTTAGATCGATAGATATAAACTGATACACACACACACACACACATATATATATATATATATATATATATATATATATTTATTCATACAAAAATTAAATTAGTAAAGATAATGACATAAAATGGCGAAATTACTTCGCTAACGAAATTAATTTCGTTAGCGAAGTGATTTTGTCATTTTATGTCATCTTTACTAATTTATTTTTGTATGAATGATTCATTGTAATATGAATTAAACTGCACCATATATATATACATACATACATGCATACACACACACACACACACACACACACACACACACATATATATATATATATATATATATATATATATATATATATATATATATATATATATGTATGTTTGCCTTATAAAGTAACTGTCCCAGTTTCAATTCTCGGTAGTGAATGCGCACTGCTGATGAGTCCCAAATGTAGGACGAAACAGCCGTCCAGTGCTTTCTGGATTCTGTTGAGGTTTCTTCTAGACTCGATGAATTACTTAATTATAATTATCTCAAATCCTCCTAATAATTTATAACACACACACACACACACACACACACAAATATATATATATATATATATATATATATATATATATATATATATATATATATATATATATATATATATATATATATATATAAACTAAGAGAGAGAGAGAGATAGATTATAAAAGAAAGAAAATGTCGGAAGGTATGAAACCTTAGCTTTCTTCCAAGTTTAATGGGAATAGATAGGTTGTCCAGTTCATACTCCACCCCGTTTTTTTTTTCTGTTTAACAGAGAGGTTTATCGTTTGTTTCCTTTTTAGGATTGACTTACCGGTTCTGTATAAAGATTTACTTCAACTCTATACTTTTGACGTCTCCGCCGCCTGAACTCTGAAATTCTATTTACTAAATATTTATATCTTTTTTTTTTTATTATTTTCTCCCAATAAGAGTGGGGGTAGATTCGCCTATCGTCCGGTTCATCCGCTTATAGGTCATTTGAACAGGATTAAAACTTTATCCCTTCTTTCTTGTTTAGGATTTTGTTTCCAATTCCTGCCTGTTCCAACTTCAGACTTCTAATATCTCTGCCTCAACACTGAAATTTTATTTACTATTTTTTAAAACGTTTACTTAATATGAGGATGTAGATTTGTTTATTGGCTGTTCAAACTCTTCCCCGGTCTTTTTTCCTGTTTAAGATTGGTCTTTTGGTTCATTCTAAAATCTTCTCGTTCTCTTGCATTCACATTAACCTCTTAAGTCATAGTGGTATTATCGCCTTGCTTGGGTGTACTGACTGGAAAAGATGATTTGTACTTACATCTCTTATCATTAGAAACCGTTTCTTTAAATGGTAGCTTCTATAACTTATCATATATAACATATGTTACGCGATGACATTCATAGATTACTTATGCTACAAAGGTTAGCAAATAAAAATCATTCAGCTGGAATCCAAGTTGGTAAGGATCACTGGAATAAGGACAGGCAATTTCCTAACCCAGTTTTGAGACAATTCAGAAGACGTAGATTCATACTGCCTTTGTTCATATCATTTGCCGTCTCAGCCTTTCTTCTTGCTTCCATCGACTACTTTGTCTAATAAATCTTGCAGTTTTCTTTCTTAATGTGCCATCAAAATAAATCATCTGCGCAAATCATTAAGCTTACGTTCGCCGATAAAACCTACCGGTAAACACTCCGATTCTCTTATATTCATTTCGCTTCAAAAGTTACATCTAGTCAGAAAACTAATGCGATTACCACACATCTAACTATTCTTTGTGTATTCAATAGAGTTTCTATTTGCAAACAAACACTTTGATTCTAATAAACACTTTGATTCTAATAAACACTTGTCAATTCTTTCTAGGTAGATCAAGTTTTTCTAACATTTTAAGTGCATCATTGTCTTTTTACCAGATGCATTTCTAATGATACTTCTAACTGCATTATATGAAAATAGTACCTGTTCCAGCATTGTTTAAAATCCCAAATATTTGTCAACTCTCTCCAGTTGTAGTCTACCCTCAGCTATATATTAAATAGAATATCATACTGATTTCTTTATTTTTGGATGGAAACCAGTCTAGGAGAAGAATTCAGAAATCCGGACCGATCAGTTTCTTAGATATTCCAGCCCCTGAATACCTTCTTGCTACAGAAACCAAAGCATTAATACCAAGCTGGTAAATCTGTTGCTGTATAATCGACACAGCAATTGATTGTGCGAAGTTTTTTCATCATTTCACTCTAAGCAAGGCAATAAAACACTCTGGTGCAAGTGGGTACTGAGTGTGAAAGAATTTATGAAAAAATAAATAAGTAAAAATGGGAAGAAAATTCTACTATACGAGATGAAGTCAATGAAGACGACGACATTATAAGGTTCATAAACTGAATAATTTCTTGGCTTAGCCTCTTTTTCAAAACATCTGGAATCTTATTTTTGCAAAAAAACATTTTGATCGGTCCAAGAAAATTTCAGAAAAATCCAATTCACAGTTCGATGCTATATAGCTCCCACCATCTTTAGACGTAGTAGAAAAGAGACGTCGAGCAAAGTATACGGCCAGTTCGAAAAAAAAACTGTAAAAAAAAAAATGTCTCCACCCAAAATCTTTTTTATCGTATCATTTATATCTGCTTTCCTTGGCCAATCAGCATACGGTGACGTGTTCTCAGTAATGTGATTCTGTAATATCCGGAATTCAATTACGTTATATTAACGAACTAGTTTAAAAGACTCATTCTCTGCGGACTTTTTATGCTAAGTCCTACGGTGGGATAATTGAGTCTCCAGTCCGCATTAAAGTGACCTGTGGTTCAGCTTAGAAAACAGCAATATTTAAAATATAACTTTGAATTACGCAATTCACTCCATGGAAATTCAAAACTTCACTTTAAATCTGATTCGGGCTGTAGGTCCAATTTCAGCCAAAAGATCAATTTGGGTCGAAAGTCTGATTTGGGCCCAAACTCCGATTTGGGCCGAAATTCTTATTCAGGCTAAAAATAGAGTTTTTCAAATCAAAAATACCGTAGGTCTTCAAATGAGATTTCTTCAAATCACAAACTCTGCGGAACTTCAAATTCTCACGTCAGGAAACCTTTAACTCAGATTCCTTGGCATTTTAAAGAATTAAAATTGATTTCCTCAATTCCTCTCAAGTTTTGGAGATATCTTAAGCTGAATTTAAAACAATTTCTTTTAAAATTCACAATATATTTGTATTACTTTAAACTCAATATAAATTAAAAAGCTTTTAAAATCAGTAAGTTTTTTCAGTTATTTTAAAATTTGAATTTTGTTCTCTCTTCATCCGGGAACACATCCCAATTCTGTATGTTTAAGAACCAGATGAAGGGTAAATTTTCAATCCCGGCATCCTCGTGATTCCAAAAATGTGTACTATATTCATGTCGATCAAGTATGGCCAGAGTTAAACAGGGTTTAAGACATACTGACGGGCATGTAGAATTTACTGTTTATTTATTTATTTAGATATAAATATATTTTAATCTTTGCTAAATATATTGGGATACATGAGCTGAAATTCTTCAATGTTTCTGAAATATTTATAATAGTAACGGCAAATTTTATCGGCTATTGATGTTGCAATTATGTGCATTACTATAGTTAGAGAAATCTTAGCTTGCTTCGAGAGAAGAATTTTGAAAATAAAAATTACGAAGAAAAGATAAAAAGAAGAACAATAGAAAATATTTAATAAAAGGTTATATTCAGTATAGGTCACCAAATGAAAGATAGTAGACATGTCTCTGATTCAATTACTGCTATAAGGAGTTCATCACACGGTCACCAATAAATATAGACTTGTCGAGTTTAGTAAATGCAGATCTGTTCCAGATGAGGAATAAAGTTTGAGCACAAAGTTTATTGCATATATATATAAGCGATCTAATGTCAAATCCTAAATCGTCGTGGGATCAAAATGTCAGATGCGATGTTGATTTCCGAAACATGAAGTTGTAACTATGATAATAAGCTAGACTCTTTATAAATCACTGCTTATTGTCAATAGTATTATTTAACTCTCTTTGAAGCCACTGCACTTGAGAAGCGATTATGATGAGGGGAAAACAGCTCGCATCAATGGAATGACCTTTGCTAATATGTATCGCCCATGAGGCCAGAAACTTTGGTAAATGTCATAACATCGACAAGGAGAGCCACCTGTGTTTCTCTTCCGAAATTCGAACCATTGAATATCTATTGGGATGCCTGAGATTAGTGAATTTTCTTTTGTCTGGCGTTTACAAGTATTTATCCAGACGGACCATGCTATCGCTTTAAAATAACAGAACGGCAAATTCCATTTCTAGATAAAGAAACGGACAGTCTATGAATGTTCATCCCGACTATTTACATAATTTTCGAACGAAGGTTCATTTCAAAGTTTGTATGATGCGATGCCTTTAGGAAGAGAGTATGTTAAGGATACTCGTTCATATTCGTCGAAGAAATAATTAAGTTTAGGTCCTTTTGACAAAAAAAATTTCAGTATTGTTTACGTATTATATAAATTAAACAACGCCACTTGTAAAATCATTTCATAGATTAATTTTGTAGTTGTCTCCAATCCGTTAAGCTGCCGTTCATTTCAAGATTTATTTGTACTAGACTAGTGTCGAGTTCTTCTTAATATATAGTTTAATTCGCTAGATGCAAGTTCTATGCTAACTGTTTTCTTGATGAACTTCTGGCTTCTAGAATTCTCTTCCGGCTCCATGCTTTCCAGCCAACTTTAGTCTTCAAAAAGCTTAAAAGGAATGTCAATCGCTTTCAACTGCTTTCCTGATTACTGTTCTTGTGTGCTTGTTCCTTAGTAATCTTTCTGTTTTCTAATTCTTCCACGCTCAGTAACCCCTTGCGTCTTAGTGGCTTATCTGCCTTGCTTAGGGTGAAAGTGATTAAAAATAAATTAATTAATTCTTTAGTTTTTAAGTGCCCTCTCCCTTCAGGATGTAGGTGAAAGTCTTTCTCCACTACAGTTAATTGTTGCTATAAATTTTATGATTTGTCCTTGTCTTACCCTCCTTCCACTCAAACTTTTTAAGTTGCTTACTTACTGTTTACCCCGGCTAATCTTGAGCTATGTATATCGCGTTGGTGCTAAATTCTCCACGCCCTCTATCCTCATTATATGTTGTAGACATTTCTTATGTCTCTTTCTGATTGAAAGTATTAGTTAATTTGTTTTTCTTTTCGTTAAAATGTTTTATCCATATTATTATTTGCATTCATTTGGTTTGGTTTGTTTTGTTTAACGGCATATCAACTCCTTATGGGTCATTTAGTGCCGAAATTTCACTTTCTTGCGAGCCTTGATATTTTGTTTTACAAAACTGTTTTGCTGATAATTTTTTTAAATTTTTTCTAGGAAAATGTATTGCAGATAATTTTTTCTAATACATTTTTATATTTCCATATTTTGACCCAGCATTATGTGATTCGCTATTTGCCCATAGCTGGGACCCTAAAAGGTGTTACCACTCTGGGTTAGAGTTGACTTTGGAATAACAGCAGTTAAGTGATGGTTCCATACTACTGAAAACCGTCCGATCAGAGGCCTTGGTACCGGATGTAGTTTATCATTACATTCACGATGACCAGCATTCATAGTTAGAACCACATAACTGTCGCTTCATGACTCCTTCATCTGCGAAGAAAATGTCCAGCAGTCTCTGCTATATAAGCAATGAGATATCTTTTTCTGTTCCTGTGTGTTGTCGGATTTCTGTGTCAAAAAAATTCCGTTTCCTGTTACATAATAAAGCAGATATTTCGGCTCCCCGTCCTGAGTATGACGATAAACTACATCCTTGTAGTGGGTAAGACGATAAATTATATCCGACAGAAAAGACCATGATCAGGTAGTTTTGAGGAGCGTGGAGCCACCTCTTAATTGTTGGTTTTCCCAGGTCCACCCTGATCCGGGTTGGTAGCACCTGCTAATGTCCGACCTATTGTCAAATAGTTGACACTGAAATTGGTTCAAAACACTATGAAAGTTTAAAAATGTTTTAATACCAGAAATACTTTGTAAAAAAATTTTTACCAGCAATACATTTTTTGAAAAAAAAAATATTACCAGCAATACATTTTTGAAAAAATATATTACCAGCAAAACATTTTTGAAAAAAATATATTACCAGCATTAAATTTTTAAAAAGAAAAAAATTACCAGCCACTCATTTTTGAGGAAAAAATATTACCAGAAATAGATTTAAAAAAAAAAATTACCTGTAATACAATTTTGAAAAAAAAAACTACCAGCGATATATTTTTGAAGAAAAAAATATTGCCAGATATAGATTTTTAAAGGAAAAAATATTACGAGAAATACATTTTTGAAAAAAAAATATCAACAACACATTTTTGAAAGAAGATATTACCAGCGATACATTTTTGAAGAAAAAATATTACCAGAAATAGATTTTTGATGGAAAAAAAAATATTACCAGCAATACATTTTTGAAAAAAAATATTATGGACAATAAATTTTTGTCAGCATTAAATAACCCAATGAAGTTGATATGCCGTAAAATAAACCAAACCAAACTAAAGGCATTTCTGCTTCTACATTATTTTGGACTAACGACAACTTTACTCATATATTGTGAAATCTCTTTTAATGATAAACATGAATTCTGCTAATATTTAATCCCTGTCTTTTTATACTATTATTAACGCAATACATCGCTAAATAGATAATCAATGTATTACAGTACAATGTGCCGTTGTAAGGATTTAAACGGAGAAAGTAAGGAGTACATATTATTAGTATATCTAAGATTGTTAACGGTTGACACTAAAATTGAAGATTTTAACGCACGATCGGTGAAGTGTTCTCTCTCAAAAAATAAGAGTTGTGGGATAAAACATGTTTGGGTGGCCCAACTTGCCAATGGAATATTTTGTACGTAATAAAGCTGGCTCTAGCTGTAAATGTCTCAACGGATGAAATTAAGGAAAGCTGCTCATACTAAGATTTGTCTTAAAAAAAAATAGCGAACCCGACCTCAAGTGGAACTCTTACAAATAATCCATTGCTAAGGATGAAACTAAAATAGCGGGCTCCCTGTACTTTCCAGTAAGGAAGTACTTGACCCCTCCTGCTATGATTTAACTTTACAAGAGCGAGATCAGACCAAAAATGGAATACTGTTGCACTTTCAAGCCTTGAAAGAGTTCAAAAGCGTATTCGCGACCTTGTGGATGACTTTATAAAAGTATTCAGTATAAAAGAACTCAGAATAAAATTACTCGATGTAAAATGGATATGCATCAACATGAGATTTTTTCTTACTGGAATAAGTATACTAAAAAAACTTGTCCGTAAATATGAGATGATCATATTAAAAATAAGTAAACAAAACTTATCTAATTCATTTAATCACACAGACGCGCACACACACACACACACACACACACACACACACACACACACATATATATATATATATATATATATATATATATTAATTCAGTCGTGTTTTGATCCTCAAGGCAACCGGATCTCTAGTCACACTGATGAGTTGTGATACAGCGAAACAATATGTCTATGGTTGACAATATATGCTCCTGAAAAAATTAATTTCGGTTGAGCTCTCTAGGATGGAAGTGTGAGATTGTAATCAGTTACTATAATGCCTAAATAATGCAAGACTCTTCAGTAAATCGAATTTAATTCTCACAATCACTAAAAAAAAATACGCTGATTTTCACCTTTATCCCTCCCGTGCACAACACTCTCTCTCTCTCTCTCTCTCTCTCTATATATATATATATATATATATATATATATATATATATATATATATATAGTTAGATTAATGTGAGTTTATGACCCTGGGTTTCATGTTATTTGCGATCGTCAGAGAAACTGATTAAATTTTGTTTTTATATATGTTTGCGTATATCGGGATTTTTTATGGTATTGGGAGGGGAAATTGTCGTCGGAACGCCACTCATACGTACACAAACATACATACATGCACGTTCACGCATAAACAGCTCACACAAACATAAACGTATATGAACAGTGTGGGACTGGGCGTATATGCGCATCCATGTGTCGTTGTGTGCATACGTATGCAATTGGCCGCCGTATTCAATGTTGGATTGTGTAGAGAACTTCTTTTGCAAGGTGCAGTGTAAACGCACAGACCGTACGTCTATTTTGTTCGCGGAATAATGTTTTCTCGCACACACATATACGCATGCGCGTTCAGACATTTTTTATCCGTCTGTTTATTTATTTATTACTGTTCACATCAATCCAACTGAATATGTTCGCTCTATCACTGACATTGAGAGCTTTCCAATAAATACAGTGCATATATAAGATATAAATAAAAATTACATACAACTATATATGATAGAGTTTAAGGAGGATTTTAGTTAATTAAGTAATTCATCGAGTCTAGAAGAAACCTCAACAGAATGCAGAAAGCACTGGACGGCCTTTTCGTCCTATATTTGGGACTCATCAGCAGTGCCCATCCACTACCGAGAATTGAAACCCGGACAGTTACATTAACAGGCCATAAACGTCATACCAACTGTACTAACGGGCCTCGTTGACGAAGAGGCCGTTTAATACATTTGGTATGACGGTAGTGGATGCGCATTGCTGATGAGTCCGAAATATAGGATGAATCGATGAATTACTTTATATATATATATATATATATATATACACACACACACACACACACACACACACACATATATATATATATATATATATATATATATATATATTACACTCACACACACATACACACACACATATATATATATATATATATAATCTATTTTGACAGCAAGAATTATTTTGAACACATTTAGATTAATAATATCGACAAGTTCTGTCTATATAATTATGTATTAACTTTTTCAAATTCCGGAATTAATTGTTTGATGTAATCAGTAAATTTACCAAAGTTCATATGTATTTTTATTTTATTTATTTTTTCCGAGTACTTTCGAATGTTGCTACATTCGTTTTTTATTGATTGTGCTTGCATATGCTTTATATAAATGTTATTTATTAATCAACAACGGCTGCGCGTCCGATCGACTCACGCCAGGATGGTCTTGATAAGTGGATTGACAAATATTATCAAGCTACTAACTTGACGTACAACCATCGGGACGTGGGTTGTTCGCTGTCCCTACCCTTTTTAGAGAGAGATTGGATGCACATGACAATGCCAGAACCCTTGAGAGCCACCGACTGGAGGTCTTGTTTCTCTTATGGGAAAGATAACTCATATACTGTTGACTTGTCGTAGCTCTAATTGTCTGAATTGAAGAATGGATGTCATCTGCACATTTGCCAAGGGAATAGTAAAAGAGTTGCACCATGTCTGCAAATTTGCGTCTGTGGGGTAATAGACTGCGGAGTGGTAAATAAGACACCTCCCAACAAGACAGCTTAAGGAATTTGGAAATTTATAAAGCTTGAATGTAAGGATTCAGACTGTAGTACGACTTAATATGAACAAACTAGGGCATTACAGTCTTTATTTGTGAATAAGTCCAGTAGATTACGTAAAAACCCGATAATTATCTGATTTTTGCAATAATTTCTAAATGATTATATTTTTTCATGGCCAAGATAATTCTAAAATTTCCTATACTAATTTATGTGTACTCTCTGTCGCAAGAAAAACAATATTTTTAATCAAAATTTCGAACGTTGTAAAAGGAATAAATGACTAATAATATAAATATATTTGCTTTTACCACTTAATAACACAATGCTTTTAACGGTAAAACGTTGCTTTTATTAAATTTGGTCATTTTTTCCATCATGGTATGCTCACATTTCAGCGAATCTTTGCAGGTACATATTCTTAACAGAATAATCATTCTTATCGAAAAAAAATTCTAAGTTATTTAAGCATTTCTCTTGCTGAAGTCGAGAACTTCTCCGTTTTCGCTTTCATTTGATGACGTCTTCAAACTTTTCAGAAATTCTAGCATCCCATCCCTTACTGTTTAGTACCATTATGCATTTATTTCTAAATTTACAGCAGTTACCTGAAACCGCGGTTCAGGGGTTCAGTTGTTTGTAAAAAATTAGAAACAGATTATCGACCTGATCGTTAATCAGTTCCTACAGCGAATCCTTTTAAGTTTGTTTTTTTCCAACTCCAGTTCAAATCGAGCTATTCATACGATTCCTTTGAAAATTAGCGAATAGTTAAAGAAAAATTACATTGATAGTTCTGATAACACAAGCTGTTAAAAATGATTCAATGATAGCAAAGTTGGAACGTAATAATATTCACTAGTTTTAACCTGTGAAAATGTCACGATTTTCCTATTTTAAAATTGAATCTTAATTCTTAAGTTAACGATTGAATAAGCTCATGGCGGGCTCGAAGATAATATCCCCCAATCCCATAGTTAAATATTTGAGCTTAACAACTTTAACAATATATTCCAATGACCATCATAGATATGAAAGCTGGTTGAATAAGTGGGTACAAATGATAAACGATAAAAAAGTTCGATCTTCCCTTCCACCTTTTACGTACCCACTTACTTTTATAACTTTTGTCACCATGGAAGCAGAATCGAATAGTCCATTATTTATAAGGATACGTTAAACAATCTTTCTTTCAACTCGAATCAAATAGCGTCGCTAATATATCTTTTCTATTTCCACGCGATTAGAACGGAATACTCTATCATTTATGACGTATTGGCAAGGCGTAATGGTCGTACGAACTAAGGAACGAACGAAGGGTTGAACAAGCACAATAATTATATTTCTAAAGGTAAATTATTATCAGTATTTGTAAGTATTTATTTCGTTTTATTTTGTTTCATTGTAATCCGGCATCTGACAAGCTCGTGCAACAATGGTAGCTCCCTGGTTAGTCGAGACTTTAGATAAAAAAGGAATTCCATAAATACACAAAAATAGAAAGGATGTGTCTTTTTTTACTGGACTTAAATTACAATGAAGCAATAGTGAGAGAATTAGAAGCCCTACCAGGATACAATATTGGCGGCCACAACGACTGTGGCCTTCTTTGTTGCAGGAGTTTCGAGGAAGAGGTCAGTATGGCCAGCAAGCCGCCTTCGGGAAAACTCATATTTCATTAATGATGTGGACCCAAAGTCGGGACCACGGAAGGAAAACACGGAACATGGATTAGAGGTAAGAAAGTTATATTAAACAAAAAGGTTACAAATATAGTGTAAGTGTAAGCGGAGCTTACTATGTGCTAGTGTCCAATATTGGTAGTCGTACGCGGCTGATACTACGGTATTAGAATACTCTCTCTCCTCCTCTTCTTCTCGGTATTTATCATTTCACCCACGGGAAACGAATATGGCACAAGGCCGGTTTTATTGTGGGTTTCTCCGAGCCCGTAGGCTCGGCCAAAAAATACCTTTTGAAGCCGAGTAGTTCAGGCCCTGTCTACCTCCCCGGACGAAACTTTGCCCTTCGGCAAAGCCTCGTCCGGGTTCCTCTCTGCTAACGCAGAGAGTTCGACAGACGTCGGAAGTTAGCCAAGAACTTCTCCTCCTCCTCTTCTTCTCTCTCTAGAGTGTTATGTCGCATACTTTATATAGTCCTGGAAGAGTCCATGTTGTAGGTATGTTACGGTCTCACAATAATTAATTCACTCACCTTCATTACTTTTCTTTTATTCGAGGATTGTTTTGATTTTCATATAAAAATATTTCTGTTCAGAAATATCGTCTTATATAGGACACAAAAGCTTTTGAAATTTGCATTTTACTCGGCCTTCAATAAGTTGACATTTATTTATAAAACTTTCCTTAAATAAAACAAGCCAATTTATGAAAGAAATGTTCATTTAAAATTTTGTTTCAAAGATTTCAAGTAGTGAATATATCTTACTTTGCGAAACGATAGCGTGCGGGCTGAGATTGCTAGTTATCTATAGGAATTCATTCACCTTTATTGTACTTTGTTGATTACTTTGCCTACAGGTATTAGAATTATCTATAAGAATTCATTCACATTTAGTGTAATTTATTAATTGCTTCGCTTGTATGTATTGTAATTACCTATAAGAATCTATTCACATTTATTGCATTCTAATAATTGTTTTATATCGCTTTGGTTCGTTCATACATACCAATACTGATTTATAAAAATGTTACAGCATTTAATTTCGATTTTGGCAATTTTAATTTCATTTGCTTTGGAGGTCAAAGTTGCAGTTTATGATTTCATACTTTATTCCAGGCAACAGTTACAATATTTTATTTAAATATAAATGTCATACATATTTCTCGATAAAACCGATTTAAAATATACTTCAATAAATACATGATGAAAAACTAAAATTTGCTTTCCACAAAACATCCTTGTAAAAGATTGCAGGACGTATTATGTGAAGCTGCGTTTTATGCGAAGGCAAATGTATGTTTGGCCAGCTAGTATCTTATTATCCGCAGTAGCAGAGTAATTGCTGATCCAACCGTGCGGTTATGTACTAAATCTGTTCATTTTCACATCTTTTTTTTTTTGCTTTTACTAAATTTCGCCTAATCAAAAGCCAAAGAGCCACCCAATGTAGAAGATTAAAGTTCAATTGTTTATTGTGAATTAAATGGTTACGAAGTTAAAATAACGAATATAAGGAGGATAGGTTGACTTTTGACTTGAAGAACCGGGTAATTAAGGTCGTCATTAACGGTTTCTCCTCCAGTTCTTTTCAACGAACGTAGGTGTTCCACAATGCTCTATCTTGGACTCTACACTGTTTCGGATCTTCACTAACGATCTCTCTGATGTCATCAGTTCCCAAGTAGGCAACTATGCGGATGACACTACTATTTAATCCTGCCTCAATAGCAAATCTGGTATTACTGACAAAACTAACCTGGCCGTTGGTCTCGAAAAGGACCTCCAATCTCTTGTTGACTGGGGCAAGAAATGGCTGGTTAACTTTAATGCTCCAAAAACATAAACTGTTCTCTTTTACCCACCTCAGAGAACATTCCCTGCTTTCCATTAGAATGTCTGATGCTCAACTCCACGAGAGCACCTCTCTGCGATTGTTTGGTCTTATACTGTCAGCTGACCTGAGATGGATTAAATACATTGAATCAATAGCTTCATCTACCGCAAGGAAAGTTGGTTCTATGGGTCGCGCCAGAAGATTTTTCTTGCCTGAGTCCACCCTTCAAATCTATAAATCAACTATTCACCTTTGCATGGAATACAGCTGCCATATATGTTCTGGAGGCGCGTCTTAAGGTCCCCGAAAACATCTAGAGACGGATATGCAATGTGATTGGCCCTGATCTAGCATCTCGTTTACAGTCTCTCTCTCTCTCTCTCTCTCTCTCTCTCTATCTATCTATCTATCTATCTCTCTCTCTCTTTCTCGTCGCTTCCCTCTGTCTTTTCTACAAATACTTTCACGGTAACTGCTCCGACGAGCTACTTTCGCTGGTTCTCTAACCTCAAGAATTTAAACGTGCTACTTGGTTGTCATCTCGGTCCCACCCTTTCACGATCGAAACGGTTAAATATAGCCGTCTCTTCTACTCTAATATCTTCATGTCTCGCACTTCCCGTCTGTGGAACTCCTTTTATTTGCTTCCCTGATAGCTCTAATCTCAAAATATTCAAATGCAATATCAATCGACATCTCCAGATGCCTTAATCTATTCTCCGTCCGTCTCTTCAACCTTTCCTTTATCAGACCTCTTTACTCTTTCGCCCACTGTGTAAGTCTTTGCGCGCTTGTGGTATTCCCACCTTGCTTGGGGTAAAATGCTAAAAAAATAGATTTTAGTATTCGAGGAAGCGTTCCTGCTGGAGTGCGTTTCACAAAGTGGCAATTTTTGCGGAAAATCTGCTTGAGTAAAACTTGTTTTTTTTATATTTGGAACACAGAGAAAATGTTAGTGATTCGAGTCTCTAGAATTGTCATAGTGTGGCATCATTTAACGAGGCAGAAAAAGAAAAGAAAGAAAAGAAGGAAAGGAGAGGCTAAGACCCAAAGCGTGGATGATAAGCAGAACACCACGGCTAAGAGACAATGTGTAAAGGATATTTTGATAAGTAACAAATGGCGAAAGAGTGTCATTACAATTACAGGGAAATTCTGAGTGGATAAAGGAATCGGGTGTGTTTTGGCGACAGCTGTGTTATCTGGGATACGTAAACAAACTGCTGGCCGACTGACCAAAGAAAAATCCAAATGAAAATGTTATTTCGATAAGTGACGGAAAACAGGTAGACAGGCTTTGGATATATATGAAAAATTAAAAGCCGCACACGATGTGTCCACTGACTGATTTCTTTCGACGGAACATCTTTAGCCTGCGATAATAAAATTATTTTATCAGAAATGTGTACCGAAAAGAAATGAATGGGAACTTAGAAATGTTCTTTTCGGGGCGACGTTTGGCCGTGTTAAAAAAAACCACCCATTCGGATAATTAGCGATAAGATGACGGACGAAGTCCAGGTGTAGAACAAGAGTTATGACCACCGTCTTGTCCTGTTTGCGGCTAGAGAAAATGATAACTGCGATTAAGAGGAAGAAAAGGAAAAGAAAAGATTATTTTTTTTTTTTAGTTAAGCAAGATTTTTTTTTCCTGAAACAAAGCCGCGGATTCGTCCACGCCCGACTAAGACATCATTGGTCGAGTAGTGATCACGTGACGCACGAAGGAAGCTGTCGCCACCCATCCAGAGGATAGGTATGAGAAGCTGCTACGAAGAAGTGGGGAGGGCAGCTCACGCCCCTCTGAAGTATGGTGAGAAGGTGGGAGTAAGAAAAGGCTCCCAAAAATGGAAAAAAGTAGAAATTCCTAACCAGAGAGGTGGATATGTAATTAGAATTATCGAGGAACCCCCGACGCCCACAAACCCACCCCGTTTTTGATCGGCGTCCATATAAGCGAAGCCGCAGCAAGCAGAATACAGTTCGAGTTGAGTTGAGTTCGAGACAGTTCCCAGAGTCAGTCTCCAGTTGAGTTCCAGTTGAGTTCGAGACAGTTCCCAGAGTCAGTTTGCAGTTGAAGCAAGCCTCGCAGATAGCTGACCAAGATTCGCGTACATTCCGGACTCCTCTTCAATCCAAGAACAATTATTTTGAAGAGCGACTTAGATCCAGACCACCAAAATAAGTTTTTTTTCGACTTTCGTCCGAAGACACACCGAAAAACCAATTTATTAAAGAGCAAACAACTTGAAGCGTTAAAACTCGCCTAACGGAAAACAGCGTGTCACAATCCATAGAACGGGTCGGGAAATAGACGCCGTCCTATGTATCGAACAACTAGACATAAAGTTTGTTATCTTTTTCTTTGATATCTTGAACTTTTGAATTTTTATTTTCTTTTCTTTTATGCATATTTGTGTGATGTCACCCCCGTTGAACCCGATTTGCATTACGGCCCCAACTACTGATTGATCTCGTCTGCCTAAGATCAATTCACAACGTGGGTAGGCAGACTGGATATCAATGCAGTTACTTTGGTACCCAAGCGTTGGAAGCGAGTTGGGAACGACGAGGCTGATATCATATCTAACCAGATTCCCACCCGAATTACCAAAAGGTTAGAACGTCCCATTTGGGTGCCGCGACCGATACCAAGCCGACGAGACAACACGACTGACGCGACAGGCGGACGTCACGTTTGGAGCGGCGACACCCGAACGGAGCAGCGAGGAGCGAACAGCTGGCGCCGCGGCGAGAACGTCACATTTGGTGCCGTGGTAGACCAGGATAGGACGTCAGTGTTGGCGCTGCGACCAGGGGACGACGTCACAATAGCGTGTGGGAGGTTCAAAGGCGGAACTTAAGAATGGAGCTAATCAGAACATTTGCTATTAAAATCGCAATAGAATAGCGACAGACAGATAATTTTGTGACTCTATGAAAAAAGTTTCTCAGTAGAAACTATGTAAGCCCCAATAAGACGTCGTAAATGTTCTGAACTCTATCAAAAGTGTGGATAGATCAGCCTCAGTTGAGATATTACAGCAATTCACCTTTTAAACTGACTTTTGAAAATTAAAGCATGGTAGAAGCAGTCAGATACTTGCTGGAGCGATAGAATCAGTCGACCATATCTTTGGCAATGCATCTATCGAGAAGTTAATCTAGATTTACCGGGCATTGCCTGTTTCTTTTTCCGCCTTTGTTTTCGCCTTTACCCGTTGATTTGTTATGGTTTCACATAACAGGAGTGTATTTCTTTGCCTTTTCATTTATTTGAATCATAACCTTTTGATCTCCAACGATATTGTTGTCGCCATGCCTGTCATAAGCAGCGGCAATTTTGATGTTTCTCCATCAAGCAAAAGTCTTACAATTAACTATTGAGATGCAAACCTGTAAAAGACGACATTAATTACTTCCAGAGGCGGAAACGCCTATTGTCATTTCAAGGAAATGGTGTGATTTTAATACAGATCAAAACTTTTCGGACTGATGGGGGCGTTGTGAAATGAACAAAAATGATGATGATGATGACGATCATAATGATATTTGTGTACATTTCAAGAGTTATATTAACAATAATATTGTTTCTTCAGTATCTGTCTATATTTCTGAGATGAGGTATTATGTACCTTACGTCATAATATTTTTCGAAAAGCTATGAATCCAACTCTTTTCCCCCCAAATATGGGTAAATAGTAGGATAGACTGGATTCTGTTGCCTTGTATGTAGCCCTGGCGAAGCACATACTATGCAGCTAAGAAAAGGATCGTTTGCATGATCCCAACTGCGTTCCACCCTTTTTTCAGTCATTGAACCGGTAATTAATCAGCATCCTCTCTAATATTTAAACATCATAAGTGACGTTGCGATCCCTTTCACATAAATAATCTTAAACATTGTGAGAATCTATCATTTTCCCCTTTATCTATGGGTTAAAGAGGCGATCTACTCTTGCTGGCGATAAGTCTGGAAGCAAGAGAGAAACAAGTCTACATTGAAAATCTCCGCTACTTTGCAATCATTTTTAAAGCATTTCTCCCCAAGAAAGATTGGATAGCCACTAGCAGGCAGGGGATTTACAGAGAGTGAAAGTGACAGCAAAGACTTTATATAGAGGTTAATTGAGGAAAGGATAAAAAAAGAATGAAGATCACGACAACAAATAGCGATTGACGTTGCATTTATTATTTATTTAGATTGTAGTTATCAGATAAGCAAATAACAGGAAGGGAGTGTCACTGCCAAGGAAGTGCTGGAATAGAAGGGGTGGTACCATTTAACTATTTCAACCTAGATGCCACTTTAGTAGCACGCTTTAATTCATGTAGTCGAGACATCAGAGAAGATAGCTCATTTCGATCCCCCAAATTGGCAGCTATATTGGAAACAGTTGTTTCGGCACATACAATTCGATCATTTCAGCAACCTGGAGACGGGGTAACTTTCCTACTGCCCTGAACAAACGTGAAGTGAAAGAAACCACGTCAGTTATATATTATTCGTGATACACGCTTAAGTGATCATATATCTTTCGATACATTCCTGCAGTACACTATTTACTTTATTCGTACTATTGTCCTCATCTTTGTCGCCATATTTATCACAACGTTTCGGCCGTTGTGCGCTCCGGCCTTCTTCAGGTGTTTGGAATTTCGAACTGGACCGTTGATTTCGCTCACTAGGGTGATGACACATGGCACAGCGGATAAAGGCGTTAGTTAGATCCAGTGACAGGACCCAATACCTGGTTAAGGCTGGTGGAGAACTTGGAGAGGGGAATTAACAGGAGATAAATGACATCCATTAGACATGACACGTGGAACTAGAAGAGTCTACCACAGTGAGCGAAATACTGGGTTCAGTTCGACATTCCAACCACCTGAAGAAGGCCGGAGCGCACAACGGCCGAAACGTTGTAATAATATGTTGACAAAGATCAGGACAATAGTCCGAATAATGTAAATGGTGTATTGTTTCTTCGTTTGATCGCACACATTTGGATTGCTGACACTTCCGCTATATAGTAAGAGATTCTTGATTAAATCCAAAGAAGAAAGGTAATCAAAACAATGACAATCATGCCAACTTGCATCCTGCCAATAATAACCGTGCTGTTTGAAACTACGGCAGATTATCGACTGGACTGAGATGGCATACGGTGGTACAAAGAGTTGTAGACTAGTATGATCCAATCAATGATAAAGTTTTTATTTGTAACTAGCAGCATGGCCTGGCGTTGCCCGTGCTTGATTCAAAAATCGTACGACTCATACAGCAATCGCTATCACTTGACTTAAAATATTTTTGCCCTTCTTTGCCTTTAAAGGAATGCCCTTTGCCGTGCTGATGTTGCTACATGCCTTAATTCTTGCCTATCTCACATTGCAAATTTTTTCTAAGCTCTATACTAAACATTAAATCTGTTACGAAAAAAAGAACTAAACAAAATGAACACAAAACAATCAGCTTTAAAAAAGGACCCGCCACTGGAAAAACTGAATGAAAAAAGAATTTTAACAACAAATACTTTTTCACAGCCAACCCAGTTCTGCGGAATCAGAATCAACGTTGAGTTTAAGCAAGCGAATGAGCCAATTGGAGTAAAGTGCCATGCAGATTTAAATTTTTCCCACTTGTGACGAATACAGCTATCGATTTTTTTTTTTGCATGCTACCATGCTAGTTAACATTCGTGTCAGTCAGCTGTTGGCTCTCACGCTGGCCAATAGAATCTTCCTGCCTATTTCTGGCAGCCATCTATAGGCTCTCACTCTGGCAAATAGAAAATGGCCGCAAACTACATGGAAACTGCCGTAGAAGCATGAAAAATCGATTATTTCCCCTATCGATGGAAGTTTGGAAATGCAAAGTCGGTGTTGGCCTTTCCGCTAAACTGGAGCATGTGCATTTAAATTTTGGTGCAAATCCGTCGAAAATTGCGGCCGTGCATTCGTTACTCTCACACACACACACATCTTGCCTTTTATAGATAGAGATATATACATGATACATCTGAAATTGAATGCTGGTCTCAAAACCGTATTCCCAAACAACGTTTCTATGCGAAACTTAAAATAAAAAAAAGGTATCCATAACATAAGCTGAGACCGTGGTTTAAAGATATTTCGAAGGATAATCTGAATACATTGGACATGGATGTGAAGCATTGGTAAGAACTGGTTTTAAAATATACAGAGTAGCGACACTTTATAAGGGTGGGATACAATGCTTTTGAGGATAAATGTCTCAGCGATGCTCATGTCAAGCGTGACCTACGAAGAAGCACTAACTCAAATTTACCAGCTAATATGCGGCCTTGGAAATGTGGTGTGTGTGAACGCATGCTGCATTCGCGGTAAAGTTATGCAAAGATCTGAAAGGTCGCCATAACAACCAGAAACATGTAGACAATGCTAACCTAATCTTCCTTTCAATAATACCTGTGTGGTTTGCAACAAGATTTGAATCTTCTAGACTGAGATGACACATGCAGATCCAATCAACTCAATCAACGGTACAGAGTTTATCTGTTATATATGCAATCGAAGCAAGAAGTAAAAGCAAGGTCTTAAGTGAAGTCTAATGCTAGAATTGATATACAGTGTATTAGGAGATATTTAAAGAATATTCAAATAACTTGGATCGATTTTAAATGTGAATTAAGTTTAAGCGTCTAATGATTTTTTTCTTTCAGATTTGGCGGACATTTGGCCGATATTATTTTTCACGCATCATTGCCATGACTTAAATAACATTTTCCAATAGAGATATAAATAAATTTTCACCAATAACACCCATTTATTTACTGTTGATTCAGATCTGTCTTAAAGAAACACCCTTATATATAATCCGTCTTAATGAAACACTTTTTGTAAAGCTCATAAATTACCTACGATCAGAAATAGACAATCGCAGTCACGAAATACAACTATTTATTAGCTAGGAGAATAAGTCTGGCACTGATATGCCATAAACTATGAGAGGTATTGTGATTAATTATTGGTCACCTATATAAAGATATTTTGCTCAGGTTCGCAGTCCCGAACAAGCTATCTACTAATTGTGTGTACGTTGTATAAATGGGGAATAAGAGAATTAGCAAATTACTTTTCTGCGAGGAACTGAAAACAAGAATGTGTCGATATGTCAAGAAAGATGTTCAAAGATAATAATGAAGGATACCTGGATGGCAAAATGAGTCGGAAGCCATTTCAAGTGATGCGAAAAGTGAGGAGGTGGCTCTCAGTTGAGTAAGGCGTGGCAATCAGCATAGATGCACTCATAGTCGGGTTATCGGTGACTAAACCGTTTCTCTCACCAGGCTTTACTGGTGAGAAGGGTTGTGTCTCCCCCAGAAGAATGATAAATAAGTCAAGAAAAGGTGCGGATGAATATTCTCTTAACGAACATATAGCATATGTAGCCTATTGTCAAATATGTTTGTGTCTCTATGTGCATATATATATATATATATATTTATAAATCTCTATAAGTTATATACGATCAGACGTAGACACAATTGCAGTCACAAAATATAACTATTTATCTCCTAGGAGAATAAGTATGGCAGTGATGTGTCAGAAACTATGAGAGGTACTCAAGTTTGAGTCCCGAATAACCTTTCTACTAATTGTATATACGCTGTGAGAACGTGGAATAACAGGATTCCAAAACAACTTTTCTACGCGGAACTGAAAACAGGAAAACGTCCATAAGCCTAGAAAAGATTTATAGATAATATGAAAGATAATCCGAATGCATTGCAGATTGATGTGTAGCATTGAGAAGAATTGAATTTAAATCATAAAGATTGGAGAGACTTTATAAGGGTGGGATGCAATGCTTTTGAGGATGAATTTCGCTGGAAGAGGAACTCATTCTATTTTACCAGCTAATATGCGGCCTTGGAAATGTGGTTGGTGTGTGCGCATGCTGTTGTAGAGGGCAGGTTGTGTCAAAGATCTAAAATCTCATCATGACTACCAGAATCTTGCCAACTATGCTAACCTGCCTCATCTTCCTTACAATAATACCTGTATTGTTTGCAACAAGAACTGAATCTTTTGGACTGAAACCAATTCCATCAACGATACAGAGTTTGTGTCTCATATATTCGTGATACACATGAAATCGAATACTTGTTCCAAGACATCTTAGGGGAGATGGGTGACGTAATGAGACGGAGTCCACTTCAAGTGATGCGAAGAGTGAGGATGCACCTCTCATCTGAGTAAATTGTGACAATCCGCATCGATGAATTCATAGACGGGTTATCGGTGACTAAACCGTTCCGCCCACCGGACTATCTACTAATTGTATGTACGTTGTGATAATAGGGAATAATAAAATTATCAAACAACTTTTCTACAGAGAACTGAAAACAGGAGAACATGAAGAAGCCTAGAAAGAAGTGTAAAGATAATTTGAAAGATAATGTGTGACGCATTGGGAAGAACTGGCTTTAAATTATACAAAAGGGAAACATTTTATAAAGGTATGATGTAATGATTTTGAGGATGAATATCTCAGGCATGCTCAGATCAAGCGTGATCTGAGAAGTGGCAATCACTCTGATTTGCCAGCTAATATGTAGCCTTGTAAATGTGATGTGTGTGAATGCATGCTGTTGTCGTGGGAAAATTATGCAAACCATCTGAAAATCATCATAACAACCAGAATTCTGTCAACTTGCCTCATCGTCCTGCCAACAATACCTGTGTTGTTTGCAATAAATATTGCAGGTCATCATCTGGAGTGAAATGGCACAGGGTAGTATACAGGAGGGTTGTAATCAATGCAGACATTGGAAAAATCAATGTTATACTATCGTCAGAATCATTAGAAATCAATAACAACAAATTGGTTATTCGATATGCATTCGTGATTTCACACATTAGCATTAGCATTTATTCAGTCCTTAACAAAATTACTTTTATGAAAATAAAATAAATTTCTTTTAGCAAGCCCGAATGAACATTTATTAGATAGGAAAATAAACTTTTTCTGAGATTATGGATTTTTTAAGTTGCCTGATAAATGGCAGAAACAATAGAACAAAAGCATAATAATCTTGGTCAAAAAGATAATCTTTAAAATAGAACTTTACATAATCCTTTATTTTAACTTTGCTTGTTAATGTCATCCCTGCCCCAAATCCAACGATGGATATTAATTTCTTATGGGCAGAACTATATCATTAATATATAATTCTTACAAACATTTAATTAATACGACATAATAAACATCTATTTAATATACAGCATTTTTTCTTATAAATATTACAGATTGTAAGACAGTGCATCAAATATTACTATCACGTCTGGTCTGGTCTGGTGCGTCTGTTTTATATCTAGAGATTCTTGACAAAATTCAAAGAACTTGGCAACTAGGTTTCAGTGATTTGGCCGCCACTGTAACGTAGCTCCTCCTTGCCTTTTCTGTAAATATTTTCACGGTAATCGATCCAATGAGCATCCTTCGTTGTTATGTCACGAATTTAAGAAGCAGTAATAAATTAGCAGCGAAGTTTATGTCGTAAGTTGTATCTATGGAGAAAATGACTGCTGGTCAGGCGGCAAAAGGGCAGAGTACTTCCCTTGAGTTGTTGAAATGCTTATGAAACAAAAGCTTGTTATTTTCAGTACTAACTATTCATACCAACAGTGCTCTCGTGACAGGGTTACCATGTGATCCCTGACGTTGTATAAAAGGAGAGGAAATCCATCTCTTTTTTTATTATTAAATTTACCTTCCATGTTATTATATGGTTATAAATCTTGCACATTCTATATGTATCGAATATTGCTGCCACGTCTGATCTGGTGCGTCTGTTTTATATCTAGTGATTCTTGACAAAATTCACAGAAGTTGGCAACTCGGTTTCAGTCACTTGGCCGCCGCCGTAACGTAGCTTCCCTGTGCCATTTCTGTAAATATTTTTACGGTAATTCTTCTGATGAACTTTCGCCTGTCATGCCTACATACATTCTATGTTAGAATACGGCATTCTATCCCACTAATGTGATGTGCTATATCAGCGCTTTTTAAACTATGGATCGTGACTCCATTTGGCGTCGCAAAGCGAAATCCTGCGGTCTCGAATATTAAATTCAAAGACTTGAATTTCAGTTTATATGTTATTTGACAAACGCACAATATTTAACGTAAAACTAATTATTTTGCGACGAGTGCAGTGACAAAGGATGTATTTTCAGGGTAGTTAGATAAATCGTGGGGTCACGAAAAATACCGTGATCAAAAATGTGATCATGAATGAAAAACGTTTAACAAGCGCTCGGCTAAGTGTGTCTTATTGTTATATGAATGTTATAAAGCAGGACTTATATATCATTGCGTCTAAGTTATCCTATGTGACCTTGATAGTATCTGAACGTAGAACATATTCCTTACGCAAACATTTAAATTAGAAAAGTAGCGATGGTCAGGCAGAAATAAGAAGAACGTAAATTAGAAAGGTAACGACAGTATGAAGAACGTAAATTAGAAAAGTAACGATGTTAAATAATAATTTAGCAGACTATTATCTTTTAGAGGAAGGGTATCTCTGCTCTGATTTCCTGAGGTTGACCTTCGAGGTCAGATGGAAGACAAAATAAGGAAGTCGATTTTGATTCGCCGAACAAGCGTACAAAAGGAGATAAATAGAGAAAGATTTTTCAGTGATTCGAGTCTTAACCGTCAAACAATGTAGACGTGTTTTCTTTCGTCTCTTAAACAGATCACCACACAGGATTGATAGAACATGTCGACATGAGCGTTAAAAAATAATTCAGTTTAAATTTCCCCGTTTTGAAGTTCTTTTAACTCAGGACTAAAAAGACTTAGCGATCGGATCACCAACCGCAAGAGAAGATGCAACATTATTAGCGAATTGACGCCGTCGACCCAAACCTTCTATCATGAGAGGGCTATACAAAAATGACAGTCAGGATGAAGTGGGAAGAACGTAAACTAGAAAATGTAACGACGGTCAGAAAGAAGTCTTAAGAACGTAAATTAGAAAAGATAATGACAGTCAGAGAGAAGTAGGAAGAACGTAAATTAGAAAGGTAATGACAGAGAGAAGTAGGAAGAACGTAAATTAGAAAGGTAATGACAGTCAGGGAGAATCAGGAAGAACGTAAATTAGAAAAGGTAACGACGTTCAGAGAGAAATCGGAAGAACGTAAATTAAAAGGTAATGCCAGTGAGTAGTAGAAAGAACGTAAGTTAGAAAGGTAATGACAGCCAGAGAGAAATCGGAAAAACGTAAATTAGAGAGTTAATGGCAGAGAGAAGTAGGAAGAAAGTAAATTAGAAAGGTAATGACAGTCAGAAAGAATTAGAAAGAACGTAAATTAGAAAGGTAATGACAGTCAGAGAGAAATCGGAGGAACGTAAGTTAGAAAGTTAATGACATCTGGAAGAAGTAAATTGGGAAGAATCTGGAAGAACGTAAATTAGAAAAGGTAACGACGTTCAGAGAGAAATCGGAAGAACGTAAATTAGAAAGGTAATGACAGTCAGAGAGAAGTAGGAAGAACGTAAATGAAACAATGAGAACTCGTTAGCAAATATAGAAATACATTACCTTGAATAGAGTAGCTAGTCTCTATTACAAAACCTGCATTTACATAAATATATTAAGGATATTCTGTGAGAAGAGACTGTGTCTGCACACGCGTCAGGGTGCATCTTTATTTAAGCGATATCTACCCGAAGACTGCTACATTTGTTTGCAAATATTGCCATGGAGCTCACATTTTCCCATCATCTTCCCACAAGAAGACTGAGATCGTTAAATTTATCCGTAAATCGTATGCTAACACTTTCTTTCCTCGCACTTCTCGACTCCATGCTTTCCAAACGACTTTAATCTTCAAAAATTTAAATGCAATGTAAATTGCTATCTACAGTCCTTCTGATTACTCTTCTTTTGTTTTCACTCCTTGTCAATGTTTCTCTTTCTAACTCTTCCACACCCAGTAACCCTTTGTGTCTTAGTGGATTTACTTCATGTCGGATGTCTAACCACACTTCTCATTAGAAAGCCTGAAGCAGTCACTCATTTAGACGCCGATGACCCGACCATCTGACAGGTTTTATTACATGTTATTTTTAAAGTCGAGAAATGTTCCCATTTCGCTTATAGGACAATATTTAAGGAGCTGCTAGAAGCCAAAAGCGTACCTTTTGGATAAAATTTGTAAAATATCCTATGGATTTTTTCTGGAGTTAGGAGCGGTTAAATAAAAGCATAACTAATATCAACTCAGACTGATACACATATACCAGGATCTCTTTTCTGCTGTGGCGCATTTTATTTAGTTTCATTTGAGGATTAACGTTGCAATATATGACTTCATACGTTATCCCAGTCGTCTGTAACAATATTGTATTTACAAGCAAAAAAAAAAAACATTCTACCCTGGAAAACCACTTTAAAATATATTTCAATAAATATATGATAAATTTTCTTTTTCCACAGTATCCTTTAATTAGTATCAATTTATACAAAAAATAATTATCGCTATCTATACAAGGGCAGGATATGTGTGTGTGTGTGTGTGTGTGTGTGTGTGTGTGTGTGTGTGTGTGTGTGTGTGCAACGAATGCACGGCCGCAATTTTTGATAGATTTGCACCAAAATTTACATGCACATGCTGCAAGTTAGCGATACGGCCAAGACCGATTTTGCATTTCCCAACTCCCATCGATAGTGGAAATAATTTTATAGCAGATCCAGATATACGATTACTTTGAAAATTCGCGAATAATTGACCGTTGGTGAAATACACGTGGAAAGGAAATTAAATATAAAGTTATCAATCAGGTGTCGCAGCTTTTACGAGTATGTTTCCTCAAAATGACCCCCCACCCGTATCTATGCCTTTTTACTAAAACTAAGCGACGCGTTGTAACTCATTAAAACATTTGTGTTATATATTGTTTTATGTTTAAGATACGCACCTCAGTCGATCAGACACCTTACCCGAATACCAGACATCCGCCTACACAAACAAATCTTGTTCTCGTAGCTCGCACCTGGCAAGAGATCACGTGGAACCCCACGTCGTCGTTTCAAGAATCAGCTAAAAAAAAAAAACTTTCTTGGACAAAAATCGATCCGGTCAATTGGGAGACGGAAGTTGCAGAAAGAACCAATTGAAGAAGAGCAGACCATAAAAAAAAAAACAACTTCCTTCGAAAACACTAGAAGACAAAGAGACCAAAGAAAAGCCAGAACTATTCATCCCTGAACCGTCCTACCCTATCATGCGGTGGCTGCGGACGGCTCTTTAGATCCAACATAGGACTCATTTCACACAAAAGGAAATGTCGATAACACCCCAATACTTGACAACGAGTTCCTCCAACGACTACACATTTTAATTTTATTAGTTATTCATTGTGCATATGTATGAGCGAATTCGACGTACCGACTGTAGTAAAAATTAATTTATATTGGTGTTCGTCTGACAGCTGCGTGAGTTAATATGAATAACGCAAGATCTAATAATCAGACAGTTTGCCTGTAATTGTGACACGTGGTTAACGGAGAGCGAGTTTTCTAATATCTGAATTGAGATATAAACAAAGGTTGTACAAAGCACCGGCTTTTTATTTCAAACTACTCCCCGTTTTAATTGATTTGTTTTTGTTGTGTTCCTTTTTTTTGTTGTTGTTGTTGTTCTGCGGCTTGCCCTGAGGCGAAACATTGGTTGCTCGAACAGCAACGAAAGTAAGCTGCTTTAAAAATTCCCATTCGTTTGCATTTGGATCCATTAGCCCTATCCGCATCAGCAACCAATGTCTACTTAATGCTTCAGTGTGTTCTGCTCTCTGATGAAATGGTTTACTTTTTCGGTCTTATCAATCTCTAGCAGGTTATTTAAAAGCAGAAAACCTTTTTCGATTATGATAATGTTTGACTGATAATAATGATTTACTGATACAAGTTCAAATAACTAAACCATAGCTGCGAAGACAAGAGTTGTATTTATAGATCTCCAAAGGGTATTTGCGCGTACGCGAATATAAAGAACCCAACTGGAATTAAAACTCGGCTCTCTGATTTGGAATTCCTAGCGATTATCCATAACAACCCCACCACATAGAAGATTACAGTACCTGATATTCGCAAGTGGTCGCTAGTTTAGGTATTGAACAGGATCGACGTTGCTTAACTTCGGTGATCTAACGTGATCCGGTGTTTAAAAGTGATATGGCCGTAAACCTCTACCCTATGGAGCATCTTTTATATTTTTAGCGAATATATGGGAGTTCGTTCAAGCTAGTCATGGCTATCTTTCTTCAAGACACGTTACTTAATGCATCATGTCTATTCCAACTGTTTTAGTTGACGTATTATCTCATTTTATTTTTGGATTCAGATCAGGTGTTTTGGTTTTAACTAACAACACACTGTTTCGTCAACGAAGTAATTAATATTTTTCAGTGCAGGTGACATCTTTGAAAGTTTAATCCAGGGTTGTATGTTGACAAAATAACCATCACATTACAATGTGTAAGACCAGTTTGGCGTCAGATGTCAAAAAATCAATCTCTTCTATTTTCCATGTTCTTTCAGGGCGTTATCGATCATGGCCCTCAACAAGTAACTGGCTTTTGTGGCTCTTAGTAAATTTTTGTTTGTGCTAACTCTATCTATAAAAGGCAGGATGTGTGTGTGTGTGTGTGTGTGTGTGTGTGTGTGTGTGTGTGTGTGTGTGTGTGTGTGTAACGAATGCACGACCGCAATTTTCGACAGATTTGCACCAAAATTTAAATGCGCATGCTCCAAGTTAGTGGTAAGGCCAACAGTGACTCTGCATTTCCCAACTCCCATCGATAGTAGAAATAATCGATTATTTCATGCCTCTACGGCAGTTTTCATGTAGTTTGCGGCCATTTTCTACTGGATGCCACGAATAGGCAGGTAGATTCTATTGGCCAGCGTCAGAGCCAACAGCTGACTGACACGAATGTTAACTAGCATGCTAGCATGCAAAAAAAATCGATAGTTGCATTCGTCACAAGTGGGAAAAATTTAAATCTGCATGGCACTTTACTCCAATTGACTCATTCGCTTGCTTATACTCAACGTTGATTCTGATTCCGCAGAACTGGGTTGGGTGTGAAAAAGTATTTGTTGTTAACATTCTTTTTTCATTCGGTTTTTCCAGTTACGAGTCCTTTTTTAAAGCTGATCGTTTTGTGTTCATTTTGTTTAGTTCTTTTTTCGTAACAGATTTAATGTTTAGTATATAGCTTAGAAAAAATTCGCTGTGAGATAGTCAAGAAGTAAGGCATGTAGCAACATCAGCACGGCAAAGGGCATAAATTCTCCAAGCCCATTTTCCTCATTATGCACCCTAAAGGTTTCAACTGCTTCTTTCTGAAATGTACGTTTTGTTTCTATTTTCTTAGCCTCCTCTGTGAAAACACTTCCCAGATATTTAAATTGTACTTTATTGGGTTTTTTTTTCTAATTTGTAATTGCATGATGGACTGTTCCTTTTTCTGACAATCATGCACTCTGTCACCTTACAATTTTAATTCACTACTGTCTGCTATCAACAATGTGTCATCTACCGACTGCATATCTTATATTGTTAAGATGGTATTAGTGAAATAAAAGATAGAAATGTCCGTATCTGACGCTACATTAAAATTATTTATACCATCAAGAAGTACTCGGGAGAAAATGCCATTTATCGTCTAAATAAATTAAAGGCAAATTCTGCTTGTTCGTCTGTTTGTCTGAAACCCCTCTAAGTTGCTCCAGATAGACATATTATACCTAATTCGAACAAGGCAGATGCTAGGAGTAAAAATCTGCTCTTCATCTGGTGCTTGAACATTCAGCATTGGGATTTCTCTTCTCAGGAGGAGAGAAGAGTGAGAAATTCGAATTTGAAAAATATCTGAAAATATTTAGTGATTTTAAATGTTTTTAATTTGTACTGAATTTAAAGTAGCAAAAAAACTTTATGAATTTAACTTTTTTTTTTTTGGTTTTAAATTCAGTTTAGGCTCCAAAACTTTGTGAATGTAGGAAATCAATTTTATTTCTTCAAAATACTAAGCAATCAGAGTTAAAGTGGGAGTTTTCGTGACGTGATGTTTTAAAGACCCGCAGAGTTGGTGATTTGAAGAACTCAATTTTCGGTCTGAACTGGAATTTCGGCCCAAGTGGGTCTCTTGGCCGGAATTGAACTTATAGCCCGATTCAGACTTAAAGGGAGATTTCAAATTCCATGGAGTGAATAAAAGTTATTTCTTCAAAATGATCATTGCTTTTTTCTAAGCTGGACACAAGGTCATTTTAGTTTTAGGCAAACGGCCCCAAGTAGCTCCCCGTCAGGCTGTAAAATAATTTATCACCCACAAGGAGGCACAAGACACAATATGACTGGGCAGCTCCTGCCCAAATATGACAGCAGTACCTCCTTTTTTAGGATTGATCTGGTGCTTTTAAAGGGAGAGGATGGCACGAAGATTCGGGTACTTGCTGAAGCGATAGAGGGAACTGTCTTTTATGCCTCTTTAGCGACGGATCCTGTGTACTAGTTCAACTTGAAGTGCGAGTTGTGTTTGAGGCTCAAAATTCCCTCAAGTAAAGGGGCCTTCCTGAGAGAATCTCCATCCATCGTGACTGGTAATAGTTTGGGATCTGATGGGCGGTAATTGAATGTAACTCTGTTTCCGAGTCGTTGAATATAAACAGTGAGTTTCCACGCCCCCACCGCTGACATGATAGAGCTACAGCGGAAGAGAGAAAGAGAGAGAGAGAGAGAGAGAGCAGTTGTCAATATCTGGTCATCAAGAGTTTCAGAGAAGCACACTTATATCGGTATTAAAAAAATAAAAAAAAATAAAGAAAAAAAACAGAATAAAATGATGCGGACATTTTTTTATCAGAAATAAAACCAGACCTCATAGAAAATAACCCGTTGAACGAAAATTATACAGTTTAAAAGCTGTCGGATTATGAATTCCAAAATCCGTTAATCCCTTTGGATACAATAATTAATCTTAGCTACCATGTGTTTCAAATGATCGTAACAAGTGGTGTAATTTCCTTCGTGGTTAAGCGCTGTAAGACCGAACTATATGTTCGTTTCCGCTTCATAACTATGGCGCACTTAACACAAAGGTCTCATTTCTTTCTTAAAGTTTAGTATATCCTTTCATCTTGTGTTCTTAGGCGTTGCGCGGAGACACAGTCGTATGTCAGCGGCAAGGCGAGTGGCTTGGAGGAGAGATATCTCATGGGATCTGTGAGTGTCTAACATTGAGCCGCTCCAGCGTCTTCTTGGCCTGCATCTCCTGAATTCAAATATCTGTGCAACATATTTATTCAAAACGGTTAACTCGACAGAGAAATCGAGACCTGATGTCAAAAAGCCAACGCAGTGGTTTTAAATTTTCCTTCTATGTTTTGATCGACAATGTTCGTTTAAATATTTCCTATAAGTTTCGTTGAAACTGATCTGTTATTTTTTGAGATATGTAAGAAAAACCAATGTGTTAAATACTTTTGCTTTTTCTCCAGGCAGAGTACCCGAGAGTATATGCTCATAGAGATGGTTGGTTGATAGGCATACGCGTGAGGTGTCCGAACCACTTGATCCTCTTCTGTTGTTCAATGTGTTGTAAGATTGATATTGCTCCTACCATATCTCTTATTGCCTCATTGTTCATCTTGTCTCTTCTGGTTTGTTCACTGCTTTCCTCGGGTATTTCATCTCACAAGTGATCTGTTTTCTCTCAAGGGTTTTTGTTAGGGGCCATGTCTGGCACTGGTATGTCAGAGTTGGTAGGAAAATGCCATTGATGAGATTTGCCTTGGTGCTCATGGAAATGCTAGGATGTTTTAGAAGAGGAGAAAGTTGGTAACTAACTGTGTTGTCTTTCTGATAGGATCCAGCTGCAGTAAGACACTGACCAACTGAACTCAAACTGCGAAAAATACGACATGAATATCAGTGTCAGTAAGACCGAGGGTATGACCGTCAGCAGAAGACCAGAAAAACTGGGCGTTAACATCAATGGGACCCAACTAAAGCAAACCAGTGAATTCAAATATCTGTGTAACATATTTATTCAAAACGGTTAACTCGACAGAGAAATCAAGACCAGATGTCAAAAAGCCAACGCAGTCAGTTTTTTTTTTAAGAATCTTTAAAAAAACAACAAAAAACAAGCCCGTTACACAGAAATTAATGTTTAGAAATAGATACTTCTAATCAAACACATGTATCACGTTGAAATACCAGTTATCGTTCGATTAACCAGGTTAAGCAACGTCGAGCTTTGTCAGTACTTAGATGGGTGACCACTTGGTAATACCAGATGCTGAATGCTAGGGGGGATATGTACGTTGTGTTAATGGATAACATCTCGGAATGAGAAATCGAAGAACCGAGTTCGAATTCCAGTCGAGATTCTTATATTTGCATACACTCAAATACCCTTTAGAAAGGTATGAATTAAGGGTTAAATCCTCGCACTGGTATTTGGAAAAATCAGGGCTACATGTTCAAGTTCTTTCTAACTATTCCAAGATGCTCTGAGCAAACACGGAAGAGGGGATCTCATGAAACCACATGATATTGAAACTTGTACTCTGGTGGGATCGAGAGAGAGTTATGTGGATGCACATTCTGCTGTAGACGGAGAGAATGAATTAATATATATATATATATATATATATATATATATATATATATATATATATATATATATAATTATTTATTTAAAATATGATTCCAACTCGCGACATAAGAGGTCTCATGTTTCAAAACAAGATCCGAAAACTTCAATATAATTATTTGAATTAAATTGAATTAAAGTAAGCTCTATTCCATCTTCAAGCGAAATCTTTTTTGGAATAACTTATTTCTGAAATTTACGTGTTTTAATAGTATATTCATAATTGAAATCAAAATTTCCATGGTAACAGCCAGGGCAGATTATTTAAAATAGGTAGGGGTGTGTTGGGTGTTAATAATAAGTATCAGTTTTGACTTACTTTAATAGATGTCAAGTCAGGTAAGGTGGGGGTGTCCAAATTTGAAATATATATATGAATATATGAATTTGAATATATATATATATATATATATATATATATATATATATATATATATATATATATATAACGTATATCAACAAAAAAGAATTGTTTGTATCGGTTTCCAACAGAGCAAACAGTTAAGCTAATAGACGTTATGTATTCGAGATGTATGTACGATGAAACAGAGTTACACTCTATTGTAGCAAGATTTGGCTGGTTTCTTGGCAAACAAAGATCATGCTTCACATAGCATTACGCGTACATTGGTCAGTCGATAGACGATTCGTATCCACAAGACTTAATTATATCTCCAAACGAAAGTGTACAGGCCAGAGAAAATGGAGAAATTAATATTTGATGAAAAGAGAGATATATGAATAACGACAATAGATTTCTCATTTGGATTTCATCAAAGCTGGCGAACTATTATTAGTTGTTGTCTTGATTTTGGCGTGGCTCCAAGAATAGTAATCATTTACTTTTAAATATATACCAGAAAGAGCTTTATCTATTGGATAACGGAAAAGCTATTTTATTTTAAAACTAACCGAATTATCTACATCTTTCTACGGATCACACATTTTTTGTAAGAAAATGATGATTGATTTTAAAGCACTTTTATAATTTGTGGAGAAAAATGGTGCATTTCAATATTACACAATGATCTTGTCGAAGTGACCTCCATCTTCTGGCTTTCCCCTTTTAAAATTAGATAGGATTCATTCCCTTGTTCTAATTTAAATTTAATTTAAATCAAACTGAAAAAAAAAATTATTGTAATGTACAAAAACAGCTTGATCTGTCCCCTTTGAAATGTATGTGATGCAATACTTATATCTCTTATATTCTGGCTAGGAGTCATTCACTTGTTTAAATTTAATTTAAATCAAAGGGAAAAAATTCAGTGGGGGTTTTGGTGCCCTTTGATCAAAATGAAATATACTTATCCAAGTACTCTGGGCAATGTAGTTACAGAATTTATATAGTTATGGGGATCTATGTCCAAAACCCTAGGTGAACTTCGATAACAAACAGACAGACAGAGGCTACAACTTTATAAAAATAGATGTGGCATTTTCAGTATTTATTATTTTTTTGACGAGCATTTCTCACGTCTCGATTTCCTAAAGAAAACTGCACTTGAAATCAAAGGGAAAAACATTTCAGTGGGAGGGGGCAAAAACAGTTTAATCTGACGCATTTGAAATGCATTTCATGCAATACTTGATTAAATGAATTGATGAGCAGAATTCAACATTGATATTTCAGTTGAATTGTCCCTACAAATATGTCTTGTAAGGCATATTGCGCATTCTTCTTTGGATTTTATCAAGAATTTCTGAATATATAGTAAGAGCAATTGGTCGTTGTCGTAAAATTCCCACCGACATGACTATTCCAGTCAGTTATTTTATTTGCTACAAAAGCGGACACTTTTTTTAAAAAAAATCATTTCACCTCAAACAAAACAGAAATGCATCTAGTAAGCAGGGGGGGGTTACAGGGAGGCGAAAGTGATAGAGAAGACTGGGAATAAGGAAGACTGGGTTAAGACTAACAGATAAAAGGGATTCAAGAAGAGAAGATGGCGATTACATTTAAATTGATATTTGACCTTTGAATTCAAAATTTATGGAATTATTGATGCTGAAAAGTTTCTCGATTTTTTTCCCTCAAGAAGTTCACAATCCAATCGATCAGTGAAATGGATTTTTAGATCCTAAAAAATGCCGCAATTGTTGAACAATCACGTGGTCAAGATAAACACTCAGTTGTGGAGCAAGCTGAGTGAATCATGATTCAACATTGAGGAAGAGAGCTATTTATGGTGCAATGGAGCATCTCATTATGCTAAAGTGGGATAGTCCATTGCTTGGGCTGTGATTGGCTGCTGGTACCTGAGTGGAAGTATTTCTATATAAATACCAGCTTAATTTCTCAGTTAGTTTGCAGGGTTTGTATTAAGTTACAACCTGCTTTATTTTTGTCTGCCAGCTGGACGCTAGCTGGAACTCTTACGCCGGTAAGTGTCGTTTATTGTATTGTTATTCTACAAAAATAAAAAAAAGTCTCAACACGAAGAGCAACAGAAAATTTATTAAAATTCTGTGACTTCCTTTAGTCAATCCGTCCTTAACACCCTCTAAAATTGTCATCCGTTGACAGATCGATACCAAATTATGGAAAGAAGTGCAAAGAAGTTAAGTGGGTACAAAGAAGTTAAGTGGGTACAAAGTACAGTTGATTAAAACCAACTGTACTTTGTACCCACCTGGATTACCCACACCCCATGGAGTCTGGCTTGTTATCATGCATTTTCATTCATTTGTTTGGAAAAATTAAAAGTTTTCTTATTTAACATTTACTTCCACTATTTAAATGAGACGATATTTAAAAGAAAAATACTTATTTAATAAAAATGCAATATTGTTTTTGCATATCTTTTCATTAAGTTCTTATATATACAAGTTTCCAGTTCGCACTAGGTTTGCGAGAACTATAAACAAATCACCAGGTCAAATCTTTCAATAATTTGAATTTGGCTCTAGAAAGAAATATTTACGCATAGCCAGTTGGATTCTGCAAGCCCTAGAGTAAGACAGTTATTTTTGCTGTTAAAAAGGAAAAAAAAAAAGAATTTTTCTTAAAAATATTGTTTACTATGAAATTCTATAAAATTAAATTAAATTAAAGAAATTATTTAACAGCGAAGTAGTGTTTTGTCAAAGTATGTTTCCAAAAAAGGCAGCTACAAATTTCGTCGATTGGTTTGTGAAATTGAACGAAACGTAGAGTTAGTAAATTTTGACAAAAATGTTAGTGATAGCTTCATTAATACTAAATACTGTGATGATATTAACACTCGTCATCGTGTTACAAAACAATTCTAGTATTTAAAGACTTCTTTAGAATATTGTCCCTAATTTTGAAATACTGAAGTATTCTGCTTTAATGAGTAACGAAAGAAATGCCTTGCCTTTGAAATATTCATACAATGGATAAGTTTACAATATTGCTTAGTATCCTACGCTTTTCTATGTCGTCTGTTTTCAGTCGAATTGGTGACGGTTTTGTTACTGCTAATTTCAGTTTCTATTTGAAAGATTTACACGTTAAATCCTATGGCTTAATAAACCCTAATTAATGTGTAAAAAAAGAATTTACAAAAAATAAAAATAAAATGTATTCAAGGCGGCGTTTTCAAATAAAGTCAGAAGAAGCTAATTATGTTTTTGATACGGATGTTTGAAAAGTCAAGAGAATGTTCCAACCCAAAACGTGTGCTGAATTCAAATATGAGAATTATTCTTTTATATGGCTTTTCTTAATTAATTCGTCTTAAATAAAACAGCTGAATTTTCTATTGGAAGAAAAGTCCTTCGCTTGCTGATAAACCAAAACTCCCAACAGTAGAACGAATTTCTTCTTTAAAATGATTTAATCTTTAAACGATAAAATGGCTTCTCATGTTTAATTCTGTCTCAATTTCTAACAAATAATTATTAGGAAAATATGATTTACGTGAAGAACTAGCAGTGTTTTGAATCGAATATATTACACATCCGTAAGCTTGTTATGAGAAAAGTTAATTTTTTATGCCTGCAACGTAGCGATACGCGTGTCAACTGCTATCTTGACAAATGAAAAAACGTCTGAAAGATTTACAGAACTTGTTTCGGCAGTTAGTGTTTGAATGATAATCAGTTAAGTGAATTGGATCTCACAAGAACCGTATCAAACGTTCCAGAGGAAGAGGATCACTGGGTGAAGCCAGAACATCAATGATTGTTTCAGATGAATGCTGACAGAACAAAGAATGTTTGTCGTCTATAAGACAGTGGCTACTCGCAGCCGAAAGCAGAGGACTGCTTGCTGTGACGTGAAAAGTGAGGCGGACAACCGCACGCCGATTAGATCGTTCGAACCCTCGCCAACCTTCCGCATCGCTCGTCTACAGCAGAAGATCACAACCCGAATAACATTTGGTTACTGCTACAGTTTCATCTTATGGTTTCATTTGGTGGGTAGTAGTGGTCGATTCATACCATTCTAAATGTTATTTGTGCGTAAATGAATGCACCTTACCTAGCTGGAATTGGATCTCGTCTCTCCAATAAACAATTTCGAGCTATTATCCATTACACCACCCGCACATCCAAGCTTATTGTACCTAGGATTCGCAAGTGTTCATTCACCTAGGTACTGACCAGGGTCGACGTGGATTTACATCAAGAAATAAAGGATGTGTGTACGAATATAAGATGGTTCTAAGGAAAGTTGATGTATGGTAGCTACAATATTTAATGTGTATTAGGGCATAAATATTAAATTTTGTACATGTATAGTCAATTCAACAGACCGATCAACCGTAAGGATTCAACTAGGAGGTGACAACTAAGCCACCATTTGTATTATCGGGGATCAAATGATGTCGGTACATTCACCACTATAAAGAAGGAAGTGATATAAGCTAATCTTATAACATACATTATATAGAACTTGTTTAATTTAAAATACAAGTTAATTTCGACTTACTTTGATTGGGTGATTGGAATAAATTGTAAAAATTTATACGTTTGTTGCTTTTGAACAATGTTCAGGGGATTTGGTTTCTGTTATCTGATAAAACACTTTGTTTATGATTCTGTAGCGCCAGTGCACAAAGAAGAAAGATGATCTTCATTAAAATATACACGGTTCATTCGCTTGAAGCCATTTTAATTACTGATTTGAGAAAGCGGTTGTATACAGCTAAGAATTTAGATATTTCTGAACGGGTCTGACCTCATATAAGACATCTATATTAAACTGTCGAACCGAGGAGGCTTTTTAAAAACATGGCTCTTGTTTTAAGGCTAATGTTTTGGTTTTATATAAGCTTGTGGTGTTGTGTGAAATTCCTTCAAGCGTAGTCTATTCTATACTCAATTTATAGAGAAAAAATGCCTAACACAACCAGTGAATAAACATTCTTAGTAGCAGACGTAGCAATCGGTTCATTATTGTATTTCCTCTTCATGTCGATCGAGAATATTAGCCCGAAAAGGCGCAACTATTCATTCTTCTGGACGATGACATCAGCCATGCTGACTGAAAAAAGAAGGTTGTCTCTCAGATGATTAACTAACAGCAGTTTTTTTCTTGGAGGCGTTAAAAGAAATAAATATTCTTTGCCATAGTCAATAAGAGACTGTAGGTAATTTTTAGATCAATTTGATCGTATCGAAGACTTATTATCGAGACAACAGTAAATACTTGTGTCATCACCATATATACCGATTTGAGAGTTGATGCCATCAGAAAAGTCAAGAACATTAAGAATAATTAAGAATTAATACCAAGGGTAGAGTCCTGGGGGATATTGAAAAAGTACAAAAGGATCTAGAAGAGTGGCCGTTAAGGGTAACACTAATTTCATGGTCTGATAAGACAACGTGAATCAGTTCAAAGAACCATCCGGGGATACCGTAACCTTTCAACTTGTGAAGAAGACCGGTATGCAAAACCATGTCGAACGCTTTCGAGGTGCCCTAAGCAACAGTCCGAGATTAACCATTCTTATCTAAAGTTTGATAAACTCTTTAAACAATAATCTTTAATGCATCAACAGTTCCCCTCGAGAAACGAAAACAACGTTTCTTGTCTGAAAGAAGGCCCTGTGATGTGAGATGCTTAACTAATTCAGCGTTGTTTAGGAGTTCTAGAAGTCTACCAAAACAGGCAAAATGCTAATAAACCGCTAGCTGGAAGTGTCACTGGGTTCACCCTAGTTCTCAAAGACTGGAACCAACGTCTATCAAAACTTTTAAATCTTAACAAATGTTACTTCTTCTTCTTCTTAGAGTTCGTCCTTCATTCGCATAAGGTTTGGAATTTCTTTGCTTCGGTGATTGGGTTAAGTCCCCACATCTTACATTACATATAATCTTATAACACCTATTAATGGATAGCATTACGTTTTTGATACGGAGGTCGTTTAAAAACAGCGACGCAAATATAAATAAATAAAATATGTTGATATTCTGTACGACTTCAGAACGGTTAGCTTGGAAACTCCTGTCAGTACTGGAAAGAGCGATAACGGCTACTGGACTTAAGGAATATATTTCCCTACAAAACACGTTTATTAGAAAGATTTTATAAATTCCAAACGACGATAGCCAATGAATATCGAATGTTATAAATCATATCACCTCAAACGCCGGCGTTATAAAACATATTCGATATTCATTGGCTATCGTGCAGCCAATGAATATCAAATATTTTTCTATATATGGATTATCGGCTATTTAATATCATTACTATTTCCAAATATCAATATATATATATATCTGGATTATATATATATATATATATATATATATATATATATACTAGCAGCATGACCCTGCGTTGGTTTCCCGTGCTTGATTCAAATATCGTAGTACGACACATACAGCAATCGCTATCACTTGACTTAAAATATTTTTGCCCTTCCTTGCCTTTAAAGGAGTGCCCTTTGCCATGCTGATGTTGCTACATGCCTTACTTCTTGCCTATCTCACACTGCGAATTTTTTCGAAACATTAAATCTGTTACGAGAAAAGAACTAAACAAAATGAACACAAAACGATCAGCTTTAAAAAAGGACTCGTAACTGGAAAAACCGAATGAAAAAACAATGTTAACAACAAATACTTTTTCACACCTAACCCAGTTCTGCGGAATCAGAATCAACGTTGAGTTTAAGCAAGCGAATAAGTCAATTGGAATAAAGTGCCATGCAGATTTAAATTTTTCCCACTTGTGACGAATGCAGCTATCGATTTTTTGCATGCTAGTTAACATTCGTGTCAGTCAGCTGTTGGCTCTCACTCTGGCCAGTAGAAAATGACCGCAAACTACATGAAAACTGCCGTAGAAGCATGAAAAAATCGATTATTTCCGCTATCGATGGGAGTAGAGAAATTCAAAGTCGGTCTTGATTTTCCCGCTAACTTGGAGCATTTGCATGTAAATTTTGGTGCAAATCCGTCGAAAATTGCGGCCGTGCTTTCGTTACACACACACACACACACACACACACACACACACACACACACAGCCTGCCTTTTATAGATAGAGATATATATGGAGATGAGTACAACACAAGTTTTAAAATGAGGAACGATTTAAGAGTACTCAAATGATATATTAACACATTGACTACCTAGCAGGAGTTATCTCATAAAACAGACATTAGAAATCGTATCCACTCAAGTGCCTGTATTATAAATCATATCTCCTCAAACTCATATATACTAAAAAGCTTGAGATATGAGTCATCCCTACTCAAACATCTGTGTTATAAATCATATCTTCTTAAGTTCCTGTTTTACGAATTATATCACCTCAAAAACCCATCTTATATATCACTTCAAACGTGTTATGAATCATATTTTCTTAGACGACTGTGTTATGAATTATATCACTTGAAAAGCTTGTTATAAATCATATCACCTCAAACGCTCATATCCCCACAAACACCTGTAATATGAACCATATCTCTTCAAATACCTATGTTATATCTCATCAAAAGCCAGTGTTATAAATATCACTTCAAACGTCTGTGTTATGAATCATATCACCTCAGACGGCTGTATATCACTTCAAACACATGTGTTATGGATCATATCTTCTCTGATGCCTGTGTAATGAATCATATCTTCGCAGACGCCTGTGTTATAAATCATCTCTTCAAATGCCTGTGTTATAAATCATCTCTTCAAATGCCTGTGTTATGGGTCTTATCTTCTCAGACGCCTGGGTTATAAAAATATCACTTCAAATGCTTATGTTACAAATCTTAATTAGTCAAACGCCTAAGTTATGAATCATATATTCTCAGACGCCAGTGTTATATTTATAAAATCAATGCTTCTTCAGGATATTTAATAAGGAACACGCAGTAAAAAAAAAGAAAGAATTATACGTGTAACAAGAAAGAATAGCTAATTTCTTGTCAAGATGAAAAGTCTTAGCAATAACTCTTTCGTTTTCGTGATAATGAATGTCGACATTCTGTCGATAGAGATTAAATTACTCATTTTATTTTGACTTAGAAGGCGGATGAAGATAACAGGACGTTGAATAAGGAATGAGATATCTTTATTTCAAGTCGTCTGACTAATTCCAACCTAAGTACAAATCAACAATTTATGTATTTCCTTTTCTCTTTCCCTTTTATTAAACGACAACTAGAGTGTCAACTTCATTACGGGACTCGATCTATGTGATATCAGTTCCCCTGTGTGACAGTGAGTGCTGAAAGATCTCCTCAAACACGAAGAGGAAACTTGAAGTAACAGAAATCTGGATCCACAGAAGGATGATGGGGATACTGAACATGTGAGTAACAACGAAATTTAGAGAAAATGGAAACAAAAAAGAAACTAAAACTGAACATCAAGAAGAGACAGTGAGTGCTGAAAGATCTCAAACACGAAGAGGAAACTTGAAGTAACAGAAATCTGGATCCACAGAAGGATGATGGGGATACTGAACATGTGAGTGACAACGAAATTTAGAGAAAAATGGAAAAAAAAAAAGAAAACTAAAACTGAACATCAAGAAGAGACAGTGAGTGCTGAAAGATCTCAAACACGAAGAGGAAACTTGAAGTAACAGAAATCTGGATCCACAGAAGGATGATGGGGATACTGAACATGTGAGTAACAACGAAATTTAGAGAAAATGGAAACAAAAAAGAAACTAAAACTGAACATCAAGAAGAGACAATTGAGGTTTCTGGGGCATATAATGAGGAAAGAGGGCTTGAAAAATCTGATACTCACGGGACAGATAGAGGGAATAAGGGATAGAGAAAAACAATGCATAATATATGCTGTAACCTAAAAAGGGCTACTGAAGTAGGAATAACCAAAACAGGGGTTGAAATGAAATGGTAATCATTATAACATCAACAAAATACAATACTCGCCAGCGGCGTGAAGTAGGTAAACCACTGCTAATGGTGGACTACTTAGACAGCATATTATCCCCATTTACAATAATGTTAACGTATTCATGAGGATTGAGACCTACCCATTAGTGTTCATAGGTATGGTATATAACAACATAATTAATGAGTTTGTGTAAATGGATGGCGGAACAAGACTTGGGAGAAATAAAAGAAAGACAGCGTTTATTAAAAGCTACAAGGGGTAGGGATTTGTGGGGAGCCATGATCGCCTACGTCCTGTGGGGACGCGTCACATAAAGAAAAAGAAGCTGAATTATTACTTTTTTTAATATTTTACCGGAGAATGTAAATGACATGGAAGGTTGGATTATATTTATTTCGGCAACACGAGTTCCATCATATTTTGGGTATTTTCTTGAAAATTACAGATTTTTAAAACTTGATGTTGGCTTTTATAAAGCTACAGGTTTAACAGCAAAATCTGGCGTAATAGTTTGTTTTTTTTTATTATTGTAATATTTCCATGCACGTGCGTTCTTATTCAATCAGCTGTCACGGACATATCCACACATTCAGATTTCTATCTGCCATTTGTTTTACAGCTAACAGTGAGAATTATGCCTTAACAAACCTTCCTCTAAACGTTTTCTTTTGTATTTGTGTAGCTGTTAGCCACCAAATATCTTGAATAGAAGACAATTAGCTCTCCGTGTCAAACGCAGTAAAAAAAAAAAAAAGAAATGATTAAAAATAACAGCACGTTGTCCATTATCAGTAGAATATTTGCACACTTCGTAACACCGTCGGCTTCCATTTTAACCCTCCTTTAATACACATAAAATGTACAAAAAGAAGGGTTAGAAAGAATGGCATTTCTAGTTAACAAGGCAGATTTTTACATGGTAAGGGCGTTTTCTTTAAATATGATGAACTATCATTACGTAAACTTCGGCGTAAAAGTTCATTTTTCAAGCCTAAATTTTTTTTTACAAAACTAGTACTTATATAGAGGGTATCAAATAAAAACCTTTACCAGTGATTTGTAAACAAGTGGGACAGCACTCCTAACAATTGCTGTACACGATTTACCGAACCTCCAGCAATCTGCCGCATATATACCCAACTAAAAATTGAGAAGATATCTGACATATTAAATGATAGATATATTAAAAATAATAACATAAATGACTAACACAAATTTAGTATTTTGTTAACATCGCGTCCAACAGCTGATACACTAAGTGTAAACACTGACGGAAGCACCATTCTACAGATGGCCATTACGATTTTCATCATAGTCAGACACCGAGGCACGGTATACAGCAGGAATCGCGCAAAATAAATAAATAGATACATCGAAGATGTCCTGTTGAGTGGCCGACGAGGTCATCCTTGAGTTATTTTCTGTGGATCTATTTGAAATCAGTTGTTTATCAGACGCGTCCAAGTAATATTGACGAATTTAAAGAAATAATTAAATATGAATGCAGTAAAATGACAGAGGGAACTCTCCGACGTCTTAGGAAATAGTGCAAGGCACAGAATTGAAATGTGTTTTGAAAATGTAGGGGGACATTTTGAACAGCACATGTGACAATTAAATGACGAGTAAATAAAATTTTCATGTGTAATTATACTTTTAATAAAGTATCTCTATGATGTGTGACTTTTACCTCAACAAATATATATATATATATTGGAGGAATCGAGACTTTCCTCATACAGTCTCAGTTGCTGTGGACTCGTCCTGCCTTGGGAATGTTTGATGACAGGATGCCCAAGATCCACATGTACAGCCAGTTCGATAAGGGCCCATTGCTTAGATACAAAGACAAGCTGAACAGCAACTTGTCAGCTGTCAATACACATAACACCCTCGAGCGCTTGGCCTTGCAGCGGGTAGAGTGAAGATCAACCTGTTTTAGTGGACTCAGCGGCTTTCAATCTGCTAGTCTGGATCGTCTTCATGAAGCGAGAGCAATATCAAAAATGTCAGCCTATCTAACAGTGACCTCGTCCCACAACCCTCACTCTTGCTGCATATGCGGGCTCCTTTGCAAATCATTGGCGGGTCTTAAGTACCACTTAAGATTATCGCACAAAATTCAGAACTGAATCAATTCGTTAAGTTGTCAGATTCTCATAAGTCCAAACCGACCGGAGAGGCCATTATATATATACATACATATATATATATATATGTGTGTGTGTGTGTGTGTGTGTCTGTGTCTGTGTATCGTAAATGACGGCATACAAGTCGAGTTTTCAAACCTACAAAGTCCTTACAAATCTAGGGTCAACTTGTATGGTGGATATGAAATATAAACTTTCACCAGCGAGTTATATACAAATAGGACAACACTCCTAACAATCACTGTACGTCACTTAAACTACGTTCAGCAGGCTGCCACAAATATTTCGCAATAAAACAAGTGTTTCATGAACATATTTGGCATTTTAACACAGAAATTATCATAAAATAATAAAATATTAAAACAAATTTAATATTCTATCAACTGGCGAATGTTAAATATTTACTTGTAATACCGGTGTTTGCTGTTGGTAGTTTGCTATTCAACTCATATAGAAACATATTAGGGTTAGTGTCTCAATTCACAGGTTAGTGGTGTGACCTTATGCACTTTTGTCACAGGTTATATTATAGTGTAGCTTAACTACATTTACCCGTAGGCCTAACTTTTGGACTATTGGATGCTTAGCGTATGTTTGAGTTCGATCTATACGGTAGGTATAGGCCTAACTCAGAAAACTGAGCTACAGTTCTTGAGGTCGACATAGGCCAAGTCGATTTGTACGCCGCAACCTACCGTATATGCCTCAATGTACAGATACGCATACACATTTTGTTATACGCACATTACGAATTTATGAATCTAACGATTCTTCTGATGTCTGTTGTACAAGCGACAAAAAAGACGAATAAGACGACTGATTAGGAAATGATATGAAACATCCGCTAAATATGGAAAGAGACGTCATAACGATGTATCTCCATGACTTGAGTAAAGTGTTCTATTCAAGAGGTGTATATTCTGTTTCAGTGACATAACGACTAGTGTGTATAATATGATACGAAATAATCCCTAATGAGATGAAAATTGTTAATCCTCGTCGACTGAATAAAGTTTCAGTTCGAGATTGGCAAGCCTAGAACTTTTCACAACCAGCAGTAAACAAGTTTCAATGAACCCTGCATCGTTTACAAAGACCTTGAAATCCAAATGGAGGCTAGGTGGAGTCCTTGAAAATGTAACATGGAAGCAGTCCCTTTCTAGCAGCAAATGAACTTAGTGCTGTTTTTTTCATGGATCGGACTGTTTTAGGACAGATAAAAATTTTCGTATATATATATATGAAGAAAAATATATACGGAAAAAACAAACAAAAATCCTTACATACATTTTATACTGTTTTAATGTTAATATGGCAACGTCGGACGTTTCGGTCTAATAAACCATCTTCAGGACATATTCATAAATTATAATATTATTTATTTATGAATATGTCCTGAAGATGGTTTTATTAGACCGAAACGTCCGACGTTGACATATTAACATATTATTAAAACAGTATAAATTTATATAAGAATTTTTTTCTTCATATATGTCGGATCTATATCGGATATATATCCATATATATATATATATATATATATATATATATATATATATATATATATATATATATCAGATTTTGCGTAAAAAATGCTGTACTAGGTTATTCACATCAATGATTTAATACGTTAGATATAACGTATTAAATCATTGATGTGAATAAAAAATATTTTTCGTGTTATGCCAAATGAAAATTAGTGGACGTTTTACGAATATTACATCAACCATAGAATTATAAAATAAAACAGCAAGAAACAAGTTTCAAAGAGTCCTGCTTCATTTAAAATGATCTCAAAGCCTGAATGAGAGAGAAAGGTGTGGTGATTCATTACTTTTTTACGGCTTATCAACCCTTTGCGGGTTATATAAAGCCAAAAAAGATTTTTACATTGTAACAAATTTTTCGGAGATCATAATGGTTTAGCGATACAAATGATGCTAATTAATCCATATATAGGGGGAGAGGGGGTGGATTCATACCTTTTCTAATCGAAAGTGAATATAACTGACCCAACGGCAATTAGAACTACGTTTAACAATGTCAAGCCATTATCCATTATTACACTACCCGTACATCCATGCTTATAGCCCCATGATAGACCCGGTGAATGAGAAGGAGTCCTTAAAAAATGAACCATCCAGGCAGACCCTTCCTACCAACAATGGAACTAACAGCTGCATGGATCGGATTGTTTTAAGGCAGACCAGTATTTTCCTTTAGAAATATCTACATTGCAGATTTTACGTAAAAATTGGTGTACTGGTTTATGTTAACTAAGTGTACGTTTCATATTTTTCGAGTTACGGGTAATTAAAGTCATTGAAAAGCTATATGCATGCTAGTTCAACTATAGAATTATAAAATAAAAGACCGCAAAGACTTCAGTTCATTTATAGTTTACTTCAGACATTTATGAGAATACGTTTGACAGGAAACACAATTTGTATAATATTTCATTTCTCTATTTCTAGCAACATATTAACATACACTTCTGTCATGTAAGAGCTTCCTTTCTCTATCATTTCCTAGAGATTATAGAATAATGGTAATAGTAAGCGTTTCCTTATAAGGAAATATTCAACTTTCATTGACCGAGCAGCCAGTGCTACCATCGGTTTGAATTTAAGTTTTTCTGTTAAAAATTTTTTTCAGAAATTTTTCTGATTCCGTTCTTTCCTTCCTAACCTATTATTTAAAGCGCTTTGGAATGTCAACATCTTGATTACGCCATTAGTTTCTCTTCGAGGTTAGAAGCGATATCCATTTTAGTTGTAACTGTTGTTGAATATCGGTTTTGTTATTTATGACAGTCATTTGTTAGGGCACCTGGACGTGGTATAATGGTTAGCAGGCTCATCTCGCTCGAATAATTACGACTGAGTAGTGAGTTTGATCCTTACTGGGCGCACCATATTTTCGGCCTTGTGCCACATCTGAGCTACGCTTAGGAAATCACTATTACAGTCATTTGTTTGTGATTCTTTGGCAAGTTTCGAAGTAGGATGACCCTCGCTAAGACCTACAGATCTCGTTAAATCGTGGCTACTGGAAGACAAAAGAACAATAATGCATGGTCGTCAGCAAAAGAGAAAATTCAATATGTGAACTACATTTTGGGCATGTCAATATCAAGCAAGTACAGAAATGAACTATCTGAGTAGTATCATAATCGAAGGAAAATATGGCACGGAAATGTGGAAATGAATAATGAATGATGTTTTCCGGAAATTAAAGAAAGTATTAAGTGATAAGAAAATTTCTTCTTGAACAAATAACGAAAGACAAATGACAGCAAGGCTTCAACAGCAGCAGCAGCAGAAAAAAAGGAACCCTGAACGTTGTGATAATAAAAAGAAAGACAAGGAGAATAGTTTGCGCATAGATAATGTAAATGAAGATGAAAAATGTTCTTGGAAATGAAAAAAAGTACTACTGAACTGTAGTGTAATATCAAATCTGTAATATGTCAGATAATGTTAGACAATCTCTGTGCGTTTGAATAAGAGAATTCAAGTTACAATATATGTGGTTCTCCCGACGAATTGTAAGATCATGTGAGCAAATAGGAAGTATTACGGAAAATAGGAACTACAAGGAAACTTACATTCAAAGAACCTGTTCAAATTTCTATGACATATAATTAGGAAAGTGGATGAAGAAAAGGTACGATTCTCAGTGAACATGGAAGGTAAAAGTAAGGGAAAAGTTAATGTGTCTATAGGGATTAATAGCGGAACTAGTTCAAAGAAAGCCGATAAACAGTTGTTTGAACTATTCGCATCACTCTCAGAATTGTCCATCAATTCTGCAGATATATTGAACATATTCGCAATCTGTTCATATAATTTAATCTTCTTGCATGATTGGATTATTACGGCGTCGAACTTCTGTCTTAAATGTGACAGTTACTATCAAAGAATCCCAACTACTTATTCTATGTGAAAATTTCTTTGAAACAATATATTTGGAATCAAGAAAGAAATTCGAGTCGATATCTTCCCTCAAACTTTTTGTTTCTCATTAATAGTTTGCAATCCTCGTTTAGTTTTCTTGTGTGTATTAAACCAAGGAGAGTAAGGATGATAGAAGAAAACCTACAAATGCCAGAAAATCAAGCATTCAGTGTTTCTTTCTTGCTTTGTCGAAACTTTCTGGCACTGATAATATAACATATTGAATCGTTACGAATTCTATGCATCGCCTGCATATTTACGTTTTTAAAAATATGCCTAACAGATTGTAAAGGACCTGCATATCCATTTGAATTAACCGAACTCTTCAGAATATGCAGACAAAATTGAACGACATTGAATCGAACCAAAATTACACTGTGTGATTTAAACTCCGATCGTCTTAGGAATTTTTAAAAGAATATTTCGCGATGACAAACAGAATTTTGCTTGTCATTGAAAAATGTTTTTAAAAAACCTCCACATGACATTGTAAAATGTTTCGATAGTTTTTCGAGATTGATGAATTTCATCATTTTTTTTTTTTTTGTTGTTTTTCATTTTCTGACACCTTTCGAGAATTGATTCCTGTTCAAAAAAATCAAACTTAAAATATCTTGATTTCCTTAACGACATTAAAAAATTTACTATTCCATTAACCAGTTTTAAACATATTCGTGCTCCATCGAAAAATCAACCGAACGGGACACATAGCAAAACATCCGTGCGGTTCCATAAAGACACTGTAACAAGGAATGCAATATTTGTTCTCAGAATGATAACAGAAAGCGCAAAAGCAAACGAAGAATACAAAATCAGATTCATGCAAACCTATATTTTAAAGGTTATGCAAAAGCTTTTTATAAGATACAGGCACAGAATTGTTTAATTGCTAGATAAGCGAAATATATTTGTGAAAGAAAGGCGCCATAGTTTGACCCGAAAATGATCTTAGAAAAGGTCGAAATTACTTGGGTTAAACAAAAAGCAAAAATACGTCGCCTAAATTGATGGAATTCATCTCACTATCAAGAAACCAAATAGACAACTTGAAAGGATCAATATAAAAATAAGTAGACCCGATATTTCTATATTATTCAAGAAAGCATATTTAAATAAAAAATATGCTGGTTAAGTACACACACAAACACACACATACATACACACACACACATAGACACACGCACACACACACACACTCTCTCTCTCTCTCACACACACACACACATATATATATATATATATATAATGGACTCTCCCGTCGGTCTCTACTTATGAGAATCTGACAACTTAAACAATTGATTCAGTTATGAATTCGAGAGGATTAAAATAAAAAAATAATTAGAGATTATATATATATATATATATATATGTGTGTGTAAATATACATATATATATATATATATATATATATATATATATATACACACACACACACATATATATATATATATATATATATATATATATATATATATATATATTGTCATATAGGAATAAATTGTCGCTTCCGACATTTGGGTCTGAAAACCAGAGAGCAAGCACAGTCGACCTCATCTTGAAATAATTAGATCACGTGACGGATAAAGGAAAAAAATATATATGGGAAATGGCGGCGTCTGACAGTGGAGTTTTCGAAGGTGCTACAAATTTTCTCTCCTACAAAATTTTATATATATATATATATATATATATATATATATATATATATATATATATATATATATATATATATATATATATATATATATATTGTGTATTTAGGCAGCAATTCTTCATTTATGCATGTTTCATTAAAAACGACAGACAAGGTAATACGTTTAACCTTTTTATTTAATTTTTCTTGTGTTCGAACAAGTGCTCGCTTTCTTTTTTGGACATAGAGTGTGTAGAAACTGTCCAATTTTTCTATAATTTTGAGCGCTTTTGGCTGTACTTTTAGCCATTATCAAGGATGATTTTATTTATTCAGTTTAATTGAGTGTGTGCGTTGTGTATATATTTTTAGTGTTATAGAGATGTTTTATTTTCCGAACACGGTTACTACAATAAAAAAAAACCGAAAGAGTCAACGCTTAACAATATTCACTACAAACAAGGCCACCATCTTCTTAGACACCTAAAGGAAAATAAAATCATATTTTCCAAAATAAATTTGCGGAGGGAAAATGTTGCCTCCTTTTTTTTTTAAAAAATAAAATTTAAAAAAAATATCCGAAGTGATTAGGCCAATTTTGATCCTGAAGTGAAAATCTTATTTTTGGTATTATAATTCATACGTGAGTGGTTCTATTTAAAGGTTCATTTCATACGTTTTTTTTTTTTAATGGTTCTGTTTGATTAAATGCTGAGAGCTGAGCTACTGAATTATTAAACTGTAAACCAAATAGATTAAATGATCCAGCTGCAGCAAAAATAAAAGCTATGAATAGATCTGGATAGCTATGCGAACCCATCTAAATACTTATTAGAAAAATTATTCTTAGATCAATATTAAGTATTTCGACAGACGGGCTGAGGATTCTATCATTAAATTAGATTTATTTTTCCTAACGATTCTTTAAATCCATCGATTCTTTAGAAAAATTCAGTCATTGAAAAGCAATAACTTAGGGACGCTGAAGTCTTGGCTTTATTAGTTTTAATGTATTTCCAATATTGCCAAATGTTTACCACATCGAAGAGATTAAAACTAAAAGCACAACGGTTGATACCTTGTGACTATATCAACTGATGTGAGGATATCTGGTCAAATTGTATCGTAATCATGGTAAAAATTTAAACAAGCACAAAGATGATGTGACCTCTGTTAAAGCTGAGGAATACGTCCCTTTCGTCACGAAAACTAAGATGCTTATTATAGAAGTAGCTAGAGGAGGCGAATGAAACGATCGGCTCAGGTGACACTTTTTGATCCGTATCACCCCATGCAAAGCAATAAAGCCACTAAGACACAAGAAGTTAAAGGCGATGGAAGTATTAGGAACAAAGAACATTAATAATGAATGCGAAGAAGAAAGAATAATCCTGTGGACAGTAGATAGCGACTGACATTGCATATAATCTTTTGAAGATTGAATTTGGCTGAAAAGTATGGAGCCGGAAGAGGATTCCACAAGCAAGAAGTGCGATAAAAGAAACAGTTAGCATAGAATATGCTTTTCCATCTATCCTGCTCAACTATAAATTGATGAGATCTTGACGCCAGTCCGCTTCTGTTCTTAAATTAAAAAAAGTTTGGTACCATAGACAAGAGACCACCCGAAAAATTGCTATGAAAGTATTTATAGAAAAGACACAGAGAAATAACGTGACAGCGACAAGAAATTAACTGAAGCAGAGCAGCCAGATCAGGACCAATAATATTGCTGATTCTTCTTTGAATTTTACGAAGCTGCTAAAAGTAAAAATACGAGAGGCAACAGAATAAATGCTGCAGTAATATTTTAAGTACAGACGAATGGTAGACATATATACGAAAAGTGCGACGCTGAGTTTTGAAGACGTATTGTGATAGCCAAAGATGCATTCCAAACTCTAAGCATTGTATTAAGAAATTTCGATGGAAACATGAAAACAGTACTGAACTGTTACGTTATATCTGTCCTCCTGTATGACAGCGAATGCTGGACAATTTCCTCAAAGACGAGAAAGGGAATTGAAGCACCAGAAATATGGTTCTACAGAAAGATGCCGAGGACCTAGAATGTGAGCAAGGGAAGAATTTGGAGAAAACGAAAAAAAAAAAAGAAGAAATCTTATAATTAACATCAGGAAGAAGCAATTAAAATTTACAGGGTACCTACTGAGGAAGAAGTGCTCGGAAAATCTGATACGCACAGGACAGATTGAGGAAAAGTTGGATAGAGGGACGCAGCGCGTAACATACTTGATGGATGGCAGAACAGGTTTTAGAAAAAATAACAAAAAGACAAAACTTATTAAGAGCTAAAAGGGTGGGAAGATGTGGAGAGTCACGATCGCCGACGTCCTAAATGGACGCAGTACATAGAAGAAGATAAATAGATAGATTCCTGAGATAAAAATTGTCTCGCCTGAGAAAGTTATGAATCAACCGCTTAATTCTCCCAAACTATGGGTTAATTAATAAGACTTGTATCACAAAAAATTATTATTATCGCAAGAAAAAAAATTGTTTACAAAATATTTAGATTTTGGTATTAAATCACCCAAAGAAGTTGATATGTTGATATAAACAAAAGAAAAAGAAAAGAAAATCAACTCAATAAGCATGTGTGATTCGTACTTGTCATATTTATTGTTGGTTTAAAAATAATGAATTCATTCTTATTTTTGGTTATCTCAAACAATAAATATTTACAACAATAAATATTTATAGTAAAATGACTAACAATATATTTTATCAGTAGTTGAATGCATAAACTTGTGTTCAAAGTATTTTGATTTCGGCAACCCACAAAGTTGATATGACGTTAAACAAAATCAACTAACCTACAATACATATTTATAGTAAAATGACCAAAAATATTTATCTGTAGTTGAAGTCATACAATTGCGTTTACAATGTATTTGGTTGAAATTGTTCAAAATATTTAGATGTCGGCATTAAATAACCCATAGAGGTTATATGCCACTAAAGAAAATCAACCAACAACCCAACACATATTTATTGGAAAACAACCAACAATGTATTTTATCTGTAGTTGAAGGCATAAATTGCGTACAAAATGTTTATATTTCGGCATTAAATAACCCATTGAGGTTGATATGCCTCAAAAAAACAAAATCAACCAACCAGCAATAAACATTTATAGTAAAATGAGGAACAATATATTTTATCTGTAATTTAAGGCATACAATTGCGTCCAAAATATTTAGATTTCGACATTAAATAACCCATATTGATGTTGATATACCGCTAAACAAAAGAAAAAGAAAGCAAAATTAAATCAACTAAATAAATATGTGTCCTTCGTACATATCATATTTATTGTTGGTACAAAAATAATGGAAAAGAAAAAGAAATTATTTCTTATTTCTATTTATCTCAGACAGAAAGCTCAACTGTGTACTTGTCAGGTTTTAATTTGGGACCATATATGCATCAATTGAAAAATAGGAGAAAAATAAAAGAAGAGTTTGGTTATCTTATTCGATTTCTCGACACTCGTTTTCTCCACTTGCACTTATCAATAAATTCCACCTTGCAGCCAGTATTCTTGAGAAATTCAACTGATTGGAACTTTTTTGTTGGTGTCTATGACAGCTGTCAGGAGATATCTCGAAAGGTAAAGCATTGCCTTTCACTACACAGAATCATCTATTCTTCCAATAATCGCAGATGATCAGTTTCCCTGCGCCAACCTTCTTGACCTGGCTGGCTTTGTAATTTCTTTTTTCAGTACTAAAAAAAAAATGTATGTTTTCGAATAACAAAGAAGCTGCGGTTGATGCTGCCTGTAGTCGTTTCGCAGTAATTTGATTCAATTATAATATGTCTATCTTTTTATTCCCTTCGAAATCATATTCCAGAATCGATACAATATTGCTAGTTGATGAATAGCAACATAAGAACTGGTGATAACAATATAAATTGGTTGCAGCCAATGATCATTTAATCAACTCTTAATAATAAATATATAATGTTGTTATTATTAAAATAATAATGTTAGTAATAAACAAAACAAACGTCGTAATTTTTCCAGTATTTTTCAACAGTTACGGGAGGAGCGTGGTTTAAGAAAAAAAACAAAAGAAAAAAAAAACAAAGTTTGACAATGTGAAACAATATTTCGACAAGATGACTCTTTTTCAAGTCATTCTTTTTTAAATTTCAAGTATAAAAATATATAAATTTAGAAAAATGATAAATCTTTCTCCAAAGGTTGCTTGTCTTGTATGCATAAAACAGCTGTACTGTCTTTTTCAATCATTTTTTTTTTAAATTTCAAGTATAAAAATATATAAATTTAGAAAAATGATAAATCTTTCTACAAGGGTCTTGTATGCATAAAACAGCTGTACTGTCTTTTTCTAGTCATTCTTTTTTAAATTTCAAGTATAAAAATATATAAATTTAGAAAAATGATAAATCTTTCTCCAAAGGTTGCTTGTCTTGTATGCATAAAACAGCTGTACTGTCTTTTTCAATCATTTTTTTTTTAAATTTCAAGTATAAAAATATATAAATTTAGAAAAATGATAAATCTTTCTCCAAAGGTTGCTTGTCTTGTATGCATAAAACAGCTGTACTGTCTTTTTCAATCATTTTTTTTTTAAATTTCAAGTATAAAAATATATAAATTTAGAAAAATGATAAATCTTTCTCCAAAGGTTGCTTGTCTTGTATGCATAAAACAGCTGTACTGCCTTTTTCAATCATTTTTTTTTAATTTCAAGTATAAAAAATATATAAATTTAGAAAAATGATAAATCTTTCTCCAAAGGTTGCTTGTCTTGTATGCATAAAACAGCTGTACTGTCTTTTTCAATCATTTTTTTTTAATTTCAAGTATAAAAATATATAAATTTAGAAAAATGATAAATCTTTCTCCAAAGGTTGCTTGTCTTGTATGCATAAAACAGCTGTACTGTCTTTTTTTCAATCATTTTTTTTTAAATTTCAAGTATAAAAATATATAAATTTAGAAAAATGATAAATCTTTCTCCAAAGGTTGCTTGTCTTGTATGCATAAAACAGCTGTACTGTCTTTTTCAATCATTTTTTTTAAATTTCAAGTATAAAATATATAAATTTAGAAAATGATAAATCTTTCTCCAAAGGTTGCTTGTCTTGTATGCATAAAACAGCTGTACTGTCTTTTTCAATCATTTTTTTTTAATTTCAAGTATAAAATATATAAATTTAGAAAATGATAAATCTTTCTCCAAAGGTTGCTTGTCTTGTATGCATAAAACAGCTGTACTGGTTTTTTCAATCATTTTTTTTAATTTCAAGTATAAAAGTCATTCTTTTTAAATTTCAAGTATAAAAATATCTTTTTTCAAAATTTAGTATAAAAATATAAAATTTGATAAATCTTTTCTCCAAAGGTTGCTTGTCTTGTATGCATAAAACAGCTGTACTGTCTTTTTCAATCATTTTTTTTTTTAATTTCAAGTATAAAAATATATAAATTTAGAAAAATGATAAATCTTTCTCCAAAGGTTGCTTGTCTTGTATGCATAAAACAGCTGTACTGTCTTTTTCAATCATTTTTTTTTTTAATTTCAAGTATAAAAATATATAAATTTAGAAAAATGATAAATCTTTCTCCAAAGGTTGCTTGTCTTGTATGCATAAAACAGCTGTACTGTCTTTTTCAATCATTTTTTTTAAATTTCAAGTAAAAAATATATAAATTTAGAAAAATGATAAATCTTTCTCCAAAGGTTGCTTGTCTTGTATGCATAAAACAGCTGTACTGTCTTTTTCAATCATTTTTTTTAAATTTCAAGTATAAAATATATAAATTTAGAAAAATGATAAATCTTTCTCCAAAGGTTGCTTGTCTTGTATGCATAAAACAGCTGTACTGTCTTTTTCAATCATTTTTTTTTTAAATTTCAAGTATAAAAATATATAAATTTAGAAAAATGATAAATCTTTCTCCAAAGGTTGCTTGTCTTGTATGCATAAAACAGCTGTACTGTCTTTTTCACTCATTTTTTTTTTTAAATTTCAAGTATAAAAATATATAAATTTAGAAAAATGATAAATCTTTTCTCCAAAGGTTGCTTGTCTTTTTGCATAAAACAGCTGTACTGTCTTTTTTTTTTTTTAAATTTCAAGTATAAAAATATATAAATTTAGAAAATGATAAATCTTTCTCAAAGGTTGCTTGTCTTGTATGCATAAAACAGCTGTACTGTCTTTTTTTCAATCATTTTTTTTAAATTTCAAGTATAAAAATATATAAATTTAGAAAAATGATAAATCTTTCTCCAAAGGTTGCTTGTCTTGTATGCATAAAACAGCTGTACTGTCTTTTTTCAATCATTTTTTTTTAAATTTCAAGTATAAAATAAAATTAGAAAAATATAAATTTAGCATAAAACAGATAAACTGTCTTTTCTAGTCATTCTTTTTAAATTTCAAGTATAAAATATATAAAGGATAAATCTTTCTCCAAAGGTTCTTGTATGCATGCATAAAACAGCTGTACTGTCTTTTTCAATCATTTTTTTTTAAATTTCAAGTATAAAATATATAAATTTAGAAAAATGATAAATCTTTCTCAAAGGTTCTTGTCTTGTATGCATAAAACAGCTGTACTGTCTTTTTCTAATCATTTTTTTTTTAAATTTCAAGTATAAAAATATATAAATTTAGAAAAATGATAAATCTTTTCTCCAAAGGTTGCTTGTCTTGTATGCATAAAACAGCTGTACTGTCTTTTCAAGTCATTTTTTTTTAAATTTCAAGTATAAAAATATATAAATTGAGAAAAAATGATAAATCTTTCTCAAAAAACAGTATGCATAAAACAGCTGTACTGTCTTTTTCAATCATTTTTTTTTTAAATTTCAAGTATAAAAAATATATAAATTTAGAAAAATGATAAATCTTTCTCCAAAGGTTGCTTGTCTTGTATGCATAAAACAGCTGTACTGTGTTTTTTTTCTAGTCATTTTTTTTTAAATTTCAAGTATAAAAATATATAAATTTAGAAAAATGATAAATCTTTCTCCAAAGGTTGCTTGTCTTGTATGCATAAAACAGCTGTACTGTCTTTTTCAATCATTTTTTTTAAATTTCAAGTATAAAAATATATAAATTTAGAAAAAATAAATCTTTCTCCAAAGGTTCTTGTCTTGTATGCATAAAACAGCTATACTGTCTTTTTGTCATTTTTTTTTAAATTTGTATAAAAATATAAAATTTAGAAAAATGATAAATCTTTCTCCAAAGGGTCTTGTTTCTGTACTGTCTTTTTCAATCATTTTTTTAAATTTCAAGTATAAAAATATATAAATTTAGAAAAATGATAAATCTTTCTCCAAAGGTTGCTTGTCTTGTATGCATAAAAACAGCTGTACTGTCTTTTTCAATCATTTTTTTTTTAAATTTCAAGTATAAAAAAATATATAAATTTAGAAAAATGATAAATCTTTCTCCAAAGGGTCTTGTATGCATAAAAACAGCTGTACTGTCTTTTCAATCATTTTTTTTAAATTTCAAGTATAAAAAATATATAAATTTAGAAAAATGATAAATCTTTCTCCAAAGGTTGCTTTGTCTTGTATGCATAAAACAGCTGTACTGTCTTTTTCAATCATTTTTTTTAAATTTCAAGTATAAAAAATATATAAATTTAGAAAATGATAAATCCAAAGGTTGCTTGTCTTGTATGCATAAAACAGATATATACTGTTTTTTGTTTTTTTTAAATTTCAAGTATAAAAATATATAAATTTAGAAAAATGATGTCTTTTGCATAAAACAGCTGTACTGTCTTTTTTTAATTTTTTTTTAAATTTCAAGTATAAAAATATATAAATTTAGAAAAATGATAAATCTTTCTCCAAAGGTTGCCTTGTCTTGTATGCATAAAAACAGCTGTACTGTCTTTTTCAATCATTTTTTTTTTAAATTTCAAGTATAAAAAAATATATAAATTTAGAAAATGATAAATCTTTCTCCAAAGGTTGCTTGTCTTGTATGCATAAAACAGCTGTACTGTCTTTTCAATCATTTTTTTTAAATTTCAAGTATAAAATATATAAATTTAGAAAAATGATAAATCTTTTCTCCAAAGGTTGCTTGTCTTGTATGCATAAAACAGCTGTACTGTCTTTTTCAATCATTTTTTTTAAATTTCAAGTATAAAATATATAAATTTAGAAAAATGATAAATCTTTCTCCAAAGGTTCTTGTCTTGTATGCATAAAACAGCTGTACTGTCTTTTTCAATCATTTTTTTTTAAATTTCAAGTATAAAAATATATAAATTTAGAAAAAAAATAAATCTTTCTCAAAGGTTACTTTCTTGTATGCATAAAACAGCTGTACTGTCTTTTTTTCAATCATTTTTTTTAAATTTCAAGTATAAAATATATAAATTTAGAAAAATGATAAATCTTTTCTCCAAAGGTTGCTTGTCTTGTATGCATAAAACAGCTGTACTGTCTTTTTCAATCATTTTTTTTTTTAAATTTCAAGTATAAAATATATAAATTTAGAAAAATGATAAATCTTTCTCCAAAGGTTGCTTGTCTTGTATGCATAAAACAGCTGTACTGTCTTTTTTCTATCATTTTTTTAAATTTCAAGTATAAAATATATAAATTTAGAAAAATGATAAATCTTTTTCTCCAAAGGTTGCTTGTCTTGTATGCATAAAACAGCTGTACTGTCTTTTTTCAATCATTTTTTTTTTAAATTTCAAGTATAAAAATATATAAATTTAGAAAAAATGATAAATCTTTCTCCAAAGGTTTTTGTCTTGTATGCATAAAAACAGCTATACTGTCTTTTTGTCATTTTTTTTAAATTTCAAGTATAAAATATATAAATTTAGAAAATGATAAATCTTTCTCCAAAGGTTGCTTGTCTTTATAAAACAGCTGTACTGTCTTTTTTCAATCATTTTTTTTTTTTTTTTAAATTTCAAGTATAAAAATATATAAATTTAGAAAAATGATAAAAGGGTCTTTTGCAAAGGTTGCTTTTTTTTCTTGTATGCATAAAACAGCTGTACTGTCTTTTTCAATCATTTTTTTTTTAAATTTCAAGTATAAAATATATAAATTTAGAAAAATGATAAATCTTTCTCCAAAGGTTGCTTGTCTTGTATGCATAAAAACAGCTGTACTGTCTTTTTTTCATTTTTTTTTAAATTTCAAGTATAAAAATATATAAATTTAGTATAAAAAAATGATAAATCTTTCTCCAAAGGTTGCTTGTCTTGTATGCATAAAACAGCTGTACTGTCTTTTTCAATCATTTTTTTTTAAATTTCAAGTATAAAAATATATAAATTTAGAAAAATGATAAATCTTTCTCCAAAGGTTGCTTGTCTTGTATGCATAAAACAGCTGTACTGTCTTTTTCAATCATTTTTTTTAAATTTCAAGTATAAAAATATATAAATTTAGAAAATGATAAATCTTTCAAGGTTGCTTGTCTTGTATGCATAAAACAGCTGTACTGTCTTTTTTTCAGTCATTTTTTTTTTAAATTTCAAGTATAAAATATATAAATTTAGAAAATGATAAATCTTTTCCAAAGGTTGCTTGTCTTGTATGCATAAAACAGCTATACTGTCTTTTTCAATCATTTTTTTAAATTTCAAGTATAAAAATATATAAATTTAGAAAAATGATAAATCTTTTTTTTTAAACTGTCTTTTCAATCATTTTTTTTAAAAAAATAAAAATATAAATTTAGAAAATGATAAATCTTTCTCCAAAGGTTGCTTGTCTTGTATGCATAAAACAGCTGTACTGTCTTTTTTCAATCATTTTTTTTAAATTTCAAGTATAAAAATATATAAATTTAGAAAAATGATAAATCTTTCTCAAAAGGTTGCTTGTCTTGTATGCATAAAACAGCTGTACTGTCTTTTTCAATCATTTTTTTTTAAATTTCAAGTATAAAATATATAAATTTAGAAAAATGATAAATCTTTCTCCAAAGGTTGCTTGTCTTGTATGCATAAAACAGCTGTACTGTCTTTTTCAATCATTTTTTTTAAATTTCAAGTATAAAAAATATATAAATTTAGAAAAATGATAAATCTTTTTCCAAGGGTCTTGTATGCATAAAACATAAAACTGTCTTTTTTTCAATCATTTTTTTTTAAATTTCAAGTATAAAAATATATAAATTTTTAGAAAATGATAAATCTTTTCCAAAGGTTTTGTCTTGTATGCATAAAACAGCTGTACTGTCTTTTTCAATCATTTTTTTTAAATTTCAAGTATAAAAAATATATAAATTTAGAAAAATGATAAATCTTTCTCAAAGGTTGCTTGTCTTGTATGCATAAAACAGCTGTACTGTCTTTTTCAATCATTTTTTTTAAATTTCAAGTATAAAATATATAAATTTAGAAAATGATAAATCTTTCTCAAAAGGTTGCTTGTCTTGTATGCATAAAACAGCTGTACTGTCTTTTTTTCATTTTTTTTAAATTTCAAGTATAAAAATATATAAATTTAGAAAAATGATAAATCTTTCTCCAAAGGTTGCTTGTCTTGTATGCATAAAACAGCTGTACTGTCTTTTTCAATCATTTTTTTAAATTTCAAGTATAAAAATATATAAATTTAGAAAAATGATAAATCTTTCTCCAAAGGTTGCTTGTCTTGTATGCATAAAACAGCTGTACTGTCTTTTTCAATCATTTTTTTTTTTTAAATTTCAAGTATAAAAATATATAAATTTAGAAAAATGATAAATCTTTCTCCAAAGGTTGCTTGTCTTGTATGCATAAAACAGCTGTACTGTCTTTTTCAATCATTTTTTTTTAAATTTCAAGTATAAAAATATATAAATTTAGAAAAATGATAAATCTTTTCTCCAAAGGTTTGCTTGTCTTGTATGCATAAAACAGCTGTACTGTCTTTTTTCATTTTTTTTAAATTTCAAGTATATAAAAATATATAAATTTAGAAAAATGATAAATCTTTCTCCAAAGGTTGCTTGTCTTGTATGCATAAAACAGCTCTACTGTCTTTTTTTCAATCATTTTTTTTAAATTTCAAGTATAAAAATATATAAATTTAGAAAAATGATAAATCTTTTCTCCAAAGGTTGCTTGTCTTGTATGCATAAAACAGCTGTACTGTCTTTTCTAATCATTTTTTTTAAATTTCAAGTATAAAAATATATAAATTTAGAAAAATGATAAATCTTTCTCCAAAGGTTGCTTGTCTTGTATGCATAAAACAGCTGTACTGTCTTTTTCAATCATTTTTTTTTTAAATTTCAAGTATAAAAATATATAAATTTAGAAAAATGATAAATCTTTCTCCAAAGGTTGCTTGTCTTGTATGCATAAAACAGCTGTACTGTCTTTTTCTAGTCATTCTTTTTTAAATTTCAAGTATAAAAATATATAAATTTAGAAAAATGATAAATCTTTCTCCAAAGGTTGCTTGTCTTGTATGCATAAAACAGCTGTACTGTCTTTTTCAATCATTTTTTTTTTAAATTTCAAGTATAAAAAATATATAAATTTAGAAAAATGATAAATCTTTCTCCAAAAAGGTTGCTTGTCTTGTATGCATAAAACAGCTGTACTGTCTTTTTTTAATCATTTTTTTTAAATTTCAAGTATAAAAATATATAAATTTAGAAAAATGATAAATCTTTCTCCAAAGGTTGCTTGTCTTGTATGCATAAAACAGCTGTACTGTCTTTTTCAATCATTTTTTTTTTAATTTCAAGTATAAAAATATATAAATTTAGAAAAATGATAAATCTTTCTCCAAAGGTTGCTTGTCTTGTATGCATAAAACAGCTGTACTGTCTTTTTCAATCATTTTTTTTTTAAATTTCAAGTATAAAATATATAAATTTAGAAAATGATAAATCTTTCTCCAAAGGTTGCTTGTCTTGTATGCATAAAACAGCTGTACTGTCTTTTTCAATCATTTTTTTTTATTTTTAAAAAAAGTATAGAAAAAAATATATAAATTTAGAAAAAATGATAAATCTTTTTCCAAAGGTTGCTTGTCTTGTATGCATAAAACAGCTGTACTTGTCTTTTTTCAATCATTTTTTTTAAATTTCAAGTATAAAAATATATAAATTTAGAAAAATGATAAATCTTTCTCCAAAGGTTGCTTGTCTTGTATGCATAAAACAGCTGTACTGTCATTTTTTTTTTCAATCATTTTTTTAAATTTCAAGTATCAAAAAATATATAAATTTAGAAAATGATAAATCTTTCTCCAAAGGTTGCTTGTCTTGTATGCATAAAACAGCTGTACTGTCTTTTTTCAATCATTTTTTTTTTAATTTCAAGTATAAAAAATATATAAATTTAGAAAATGATAAATCTTTCTCCAAAGGTTGCTTGTCTTGTATGCATAAAACAGCTGTACTGTCTTTTTTCAATCATTTTTTTTTTTAATTTCAAGTATAAAAAATATATAAATTTAGAAAAATGATAAATCTTTTTCTCCAAAGGTTGCTTGTCTTGTATGCATAAAACAGCTGTACTGTCTTTTTCAATCATTTTTTTTTTTTCAATTTGAAAAATTTTTTTCCAAAGGTTGCTTTTCATGCATAAAAATATATCAAATTTAGTATAAAAAATGATAAATCTTTCCAAAGGTTGCTTGTCTTGTATGCATAAAACAGCTGTACTGTCTTTTCAATCATTTTTTTTTAATTTCAAGTATAAAAAATATAAATTTAGAAAAATGATAAATCTTTCCAAAGGTTGCTTGTCTTTATGCATAAAACAGCTGTACTGTCTTTTTCAATCATTTTTTAAATTTCAAGTATAAAATATATAAATTTAGAAAAATGATAAATCTTTCTCCAAAGGTTGCTTGTCTTGTATGCATAAAACAGCTGTACTGTCTTTTTTTCAATCATTTTTTTTAATTTCAAGTATAAAAAATATATAAATTTAGAAAAAAATGATAAATCTTTCTCCAAAGGTTGCTTGTCTTGTATGCATAAAAACAGCTGTACTGTCTTTTCAATCATTTTTTTTAAATTTCAAGTATATAAAATATATAAATTTAGAAAAATGATAAATCTTTCTCCAAAGGTTGCTTGTCTTGTATGCATAAAACAGCTGTACTGTCTTTTTCAATCATTTTTTTTTTAATTTCAAGTATAAAAATATATAAATTTAGAAAAATGATAAATCTTTCTCCAAAGGTTGCTTGTCTTGTATGCATAAAACAGCTGTACTGTCTTTTTCAATCATTTTTTTTTTAAATTTCAAGTATAAAAATATATAAATTTAGAAAAATGATAAATCTTTCTACAAGGGTCTTGTATGCATAAAACAGCTGTACTGTCTTTTTCAATCATTTTTTTTTTAAATTTCAAGTATAAAAATATATAAATTTAGAAAAATGATAAATCTTTCTACAAGGGTCTTGTATGCATAAAACAGCTGTACTGTCTTTTTCTAGTCATTCTTTTTTAAATTTCAAGTATAAAAATATATAAATTTAGAAAAATGATAAATCTTTCTACAAGGGTAATGAACGAATCAAAACGAATGAAACGCCACCAGCGTGTAGGCTTGAAACTGAAACGTGCTTAATATTATGGTGATGCTGTTCATCTTGAAATCCGCTAGTTGATTAGTTACTCAGAGGAATTAAACAAACAATTGAGTATTAATCTTATGGAACTCTCCTGTCATTCTGTATATTCCTCCGGGAGGGAAGATAGTAATTTGCATAAGTTTGGAAACCCTACCTGGATTTAGCATTGGCGGCCACAACCTTAACAACGTAAGATACGCAGATGATAAAGCACTGATAGCAGACACGGAAAAGAAATTACAAAACCCTGTACAGAAGTTAGAGACGGAGAGTGAGAAGAAAGAACAAAGCATGAACTACAAGAAGAGAGAATGCATGGTCACCAGTAAAAGGATGATCCCGAAATGCCATTTGGCAGAGACACTAGAATAAAGCAGACACGGAAGTTTAATTATCTGGGAAGCGTCTTGACACTGAGATCCATAGACGTACTGGGGTGGCCAAGACACATTCCAAATTCTGGCAAGAGGATTGCCAGACAGGAGGATTTCTTTGGTAACAAAGAAAAGAATACTGAGCTGTTACATGACATATTTCCTTCTTTATGGCAGCGAATGTTGGACGATTTCCTCAAAGATGAAGAAGAGACTCGAGGCGACAGAGATCTGATTCTATAGAAAGATGATAAGTATATCATGGACCGAGCGTGTGAGCATCGATGAGGAATTAGAGAGGAGGTTGCAAACAAGAAAAAGGCTTATACTTACCACCAGGAAGGGGGACCTCGTCGTGGAGTAATGGTTAGCAAGTTTGTCTTGCTAGATCAGTTACTACTGAAAAGTGAGTTCGATCCTCACTAGATGCCCCATACTTTAGGCCTTGTGCCACATCTAATCTACGCTGGGAGCATCCCTACTTAGTACCAGGAAGAGGCAGCTGAACTTCCTGGGACATATAAGGAGGGCCTGGAGAATGTGATAGTGATGGGTCGAATAGAGGGAAAGAGAGACAAGGGAAAACAACGCATGACAGGTGGATGACACGACCTGGTCTGGGTGAGAAAGCAGAGGGAAGGAACTTGTTGAGAGTTGCAAGGGTAGAGAGAGGTGGATCGCCTACGCCCTGAAAGGACATGCCACATAAAAAGAGAAGAAATATACTCATGAGTTTTAAGGATAGGTAGATTCTGGAATATTTATTTCAGATTGTGCCCGTTAAGATGCTTCTCGAAATGGGTTATTTAATGACGAAATCTAAATATTTTGAACGCAACTGTATGCCTGAAACTACAGATAAAATATATTGTTGGTCATTTTCCTCTAAATATGTTTGAAATAAAACGTTTTGCATGCTCCGTTGATGTCACGATGTTGTATCTGACATCATACCTGTGTCCATTGAATTTTTTATATAATTTTTCCGTTGTGCAGCTAACTTAAATCAAGTGATTTTTTGGTATATTGTGCAGCATATACAGATGTCCATAAAGTTTGTGTGCACTTTAATGTTGTAGATATTTAAAGTGCAATCGAACTCTATGGACACCCTGTATTAACTGAGGAACGTAATTTTTAGTGGATATCCATAAGACATAAGACGCTCCACATAATATATTAAACAGTACATTTATTTTCATCTAACATAATATTCGATCTCTTCGGAACGATTCGAACCTGCATTCCCCGGGGGAGGGTAAATCATTGTTAGATGCGCTATACCAGAGAGCGCATATTTTTTCTGTAATAAGAATTCTCGAATATTCAGACTGGTAGGCGAAAATAAATTAATATACTGTTTAATAAACGAGACATCTACTCTTCTTTTCTGATATGTTGGCTATTTTAATACTCGTCAATTCTGATTTCTCCCATTTTCATATTTTTTGGATGTATTTCTTATTACTTTATATAATTTATTTTTTTATCATTAATTTCTGAAGGTTCCCTTAAGTCTTAACTACTGTCTGATTATTACTGGGTATTAACAAAGAGGTCATCTCTTCTCTCTTTTCCTTTTCCTTTCTCCCTTCCTTTCCCCTCTGACCACCACTCATATCAAAACATATATTTCCAGTTTTCTTTTGCTACCTTCCCTTTCTTTCTATTCTTCATCTTCTTTTTTCCCTTTCTTTCTTCCTTTCTTTCTTCCCCCGACTGGCCTTTTTTTATTTCCTGTTTTCTTTTGCTACCTTCCCTTCCTTTCTATTCTACCCCTTCTTTTTCTCCTTTTTTTCTTCCTTTCTTTCTTCCCCCGATTGGCCACTTTGCTACCTCCCCTTCATTTCTATCCCTCCTCTTCTTTTTCTCCTTTCTTTCTTCCTTTCTTTCTTGCTCCGACTGGCCTTTTTTATTTCAATAATTTATCATCCATTGACTGTTTGAAAAATCCTGTCAATTTAATTTTAAAAGGTGAAAATGTTCATTTACATAATGTTATCTTACTTCCGATTATATATATATATATATATATATATATATATATATATATACCCAGTGTGTATCAAAATAATTTTACAAACTTTGGGAACCGTTTTCTGACACCAAGATAAGGACAAATGTCCATATATACATATGTCCGCAAATCCTTCTTTTTTTGAGTTATTACGTTTAAAGAAAATTTACGGGAGATAGGGCTGTTTCATTATATTTATTATTCGTGTACATTTTTGGTTAGTCTGTCTTAAACGCTCAACAAGTGTAGTAGTGAGTTAACTGAGAAGTATTCCGTTTAATAATGGCAGGATATTCATATCGTAAGCAGGCAGGTATGATTTTAACATACGGCCGCGCTAATGGTAATGGACGCGAGGCTGCACGGTCTTCTCAAATTGCCTTTCCAGAACGAGGGCAGCCGATTCATCTAAACTTTGTTGCTGAAGCAGGATCTGTGGTACCATAAACTATGGATGTAGGAAAATCCAGACTCGCTTGTAAGCCTGACTGCAGACAAAACTTTAAACTGAATAACTCAAAAACAAAAGATTCGAGGACATATATTTATATGAACTTTTCCCTTGTTTGACTTGAGTAAACTGCCCCCAAATATTGTAAAAGTATTTTTGATACATCCTGTACGTCTGTGTACGTATGTATTTATCATTTAGCATAAGTTACAACTTACAGCTTTGAACATTAAAATTGGCCCCGCCTGGCCGAAGGATTTAAAGTTGTCTTTTTTACCTAATTTATTTTGTTTCTAGAATTTGTTCGTCATTCTCATTTCTCAAACGCTTCTTCGTTACTTAATTCGCTCTGACAGTTTTAGAATCCTCTGAACCCGACATTTTAGTGCTAAATCCCCAGATTGTTAACATCATTCAATGATTTCACTTGACTCCATCGAGTAACAAATTAATTATAACGTTCTACGGAATCTTATTTCCTGTGTAATTATCATCAAAGCATATGTTAATTAAACGGACTAATTTTTTTGAATTATGAATTGGAAATACACGTAAGAGAGTTCAAATTTTTACATGAAAAAGTAGTAGCCTCTGTTGCTTACACAGGCTAATAAAAAATAAAATATATATATATATATATATATATATATATATATATATATATATATATATATATAAATGTTCAATCTATATAGAAAACAGACAACCTTAAGGGTCCATCGATTATAAGCTATTTTCCCAGGTATATTGTTTTCACCTGGTTTATTAGACTAACATTTACAAGGCTGAAAACTGTATATATATATATATATATATATATATATATATATATATATATATATATATAGTCCGCCAATCGTAACATTCCTCAGGGGAACACGCCGGCGGTCCACCAGCGGTAAACGCTAGTGGCATGCCATCCAGTGGCAGATTATTGGCTTGCGTGTAGGGTAATTCTTTACGAAAAGCTTTGTTTATGTGTTCGATACGAAACAGAGCGGCATTCGATAAAATGTTAACGTTTGACTCTGCTTGGATGACAAAAAGAAACGTGTTTGGGTTGCGAAGCTCTTCGTAGCCGAGTAGTCAAATCTGTCCTTATTTATTCATTATCCAATCCCACAGACACACACAAACATATATGAATACATGCATACACTTATATATGTGAGCCTGTGTATGTTCTCATACACACACATATATATATATATACATACACACACACATATATATATATATATATATATATATATGTGTGAAAATATATAGAAAATAGGAAGGAACTAGTTAGGTAAATAATCCAAAGTCCCTTAGTATTTTAGTTATTATTTTTAAAAAATAGTGCTCGATACAAAAGTAGAGCATAAATATAATTATTTATTTAAAAATATGATTCCAAATCGCTACATAAGAGGTCTCATGTTTCAAAACTAGAGCCGAAAACTTCAATATATTCCTTTAAATTAAATTGAGTTGAAAGTAAAATGGGCGCCGTTCCATCTTCAAGCGAAATTTTTGTTGGAATAACGTATATCTGAAATTTACTTGTTTTAAAATTGAAATCAAAATCCCCATGGTAACAGCTATGGTGAATTTTCTAAATTGGGTAGGCGAGTGTAGGGTGTTTATATTAAGTAGCGGTATAGAGATACTTTCAAGGTGTCAAGTCGGGGAAAGGTGGGGGTGTCAAAAATGAAACGGAAGATGTGTTGGCCATCGTCTAGTTTGCTTGTCTATGGAGAATTGAATTGTCAATGAAGAGTTCTGCGCGAAGGGTCATAAAACAATTTAGGTTGGTCCAGCGAGATGATAAATTAGTTATCGGCATTTTATCTTTTCAATGTTTTACTGATCCCTATGTGCTCTTGGATCTGTTTCCATTTTGGTGCGTTTCTGTCAGCATGCGTGTATATATGCGTGCGTATATTTCCCCTCCATACATATACTGTCTTACTACGAGGAATTCGTAAACTTATTTGTACCTATACACGCATACACACATACGCACATACACACTATCCCACCACAAGTGATCAGCACACACACACACACACACACATATACACACATATTCTCCAAGTTACATGGAACCAGCACACACATATATATATATATATATATATATATATATATATATATATATATATATATATAATTATTTATTTAAAAGCGAAATTTTTTGGAACCCAAAAAAATTTCCCTTGAAGATGGAACAGAGTTTTCGGCTCTTGTTTTGAAACATGAGACTTCTTATGTCGCGATTTGGAATCATATTTTTAAATAAATAATTATATATATATATATATGTATACATGCATATATATATATATATATATATATATATATATATATATATATATATATATATATATATATATATAATTCCTGTCGGAATCTGACAACTTAAACATTTAATTTACTTATGAATTTTGTGCGATAGTCTTAAGTGGCACTTAAGACCCGCAAGTGATTTGTAAAGGAGGCCGCATATCGGGTAAGAGTGAGGATTGTGGGATGAGTTCACTGTTAGATTGGCTGACATTTTAGTTTTTGCTCTCGCTACTTGAAGAGGGCTCAGACTAGCAGATTGAAACAGTTAAGTTCACTAAGACACGTTTATCTCCACTCTACCCGCTCCAAGGCTAAGCACTCGAAGGTGTTATGAGGTATATTGACAGCTGAGAAGTTGCTCTGCAGTTTGTATATAAACCATGGGCGTCCTACATTTCTGTAGCTTTAATCTAACTTGCTGTACATTAGGATCTTGGGAATCCTGCCATAAGGCATTCTCAAGACAGGACCAGTCCACTGTAACTGAGACTCTATGAGGAAAGTCTCGATTCCTCCAATATTACAATTGTTAAACAGATCTACGTTAGATGTCTTATCTTAACGGCTACCTCCACAGATGGTACGCAGACAGCTCTTATGGAAAACATCCAGCGGGCGTATATGGTACCTGTATGGAGTCCACAACTCTAAGCCTTACAAAATGATGGCAAGGACAACAGCTCTTTAAACCCGAATTTTCGTATCCAGTTGAATACCCCGTTCATTCCACAAGCGATGGCGAAGTTTGCCGAAAGCACTGGTAGCCTTAGCAATCCGATGCATGATTTCATCATCTGTAGTTCCACTGTAGTTGACTTTGCTACCAAGATAGGTGAAAGACTTTACATAATCCACGGCTTTGTCTTCTACTCTCAATGGTCTCTCTGGAAATTTGTAGACGGGTGGGTTTTTTTTCTCACCACCGAATTGCTTCGGAGTAGGACAAGAATAGTTTACTATTTCAGTTTTCTTTATGCTAAGTGTAAAACCAAAGGCTTTACATGCAGCAGAGAAACAATTTATTAGATGTTGGGCCCTCCTCAAAAATGTCACAAGACAGCAGCATCAGCAAACAACAAATCACGGATAATTTGTGTACGACAGTGGGTCTTGACTTTGAAGCGCTGATGATTGAAGAATCCACCAGTCGTCGCGAGATGCGGACGTCACGTGATATGGAACGCCACGGACGCTACTTGCAAACAAACAGTTATTTCTGAAGAAAGACTGAGGTCAATCTGAAATATCAAATATATATATAAATAAATAATTAATTTCATAAAAAAAACATTTTTTAATATGCCACTTTTTCTATATATACATATTAAGAAAGTATACGTGGCTTCTCATTATTATATATATATATATATATATATATATATATTGGAATATAAATTGAACTGCACCACATATTTGATTTAAAAGAACTGATCCGACTTGCAAATTTTTGGGATATCAACTGAGATATTACTCTAATTATTGAATTATTTATTTCATGCCACATTCACTGATAAAATCCTACAATAAAAAAAGATTCTCAAATTGGCATATTAGTAAAAAAAAAACGCATTCTCTTAAACTTTACAAAAAAATCAACCTTAGCGTTTCTTCGTCTCGGATGCTACCTGAGTTTTACCAAAAAGAAAATAATTTCCATGCCTGAAGATGGCTGAATATACAGTCCATATATTTATGTATTTAAGAAAGACCTTATATAGCTTATAAATAAAAATAAAAAAAAGAATTGCAACACTCATCGAGTAATTAGTAGGTTAATGCATCTTTAAAATTTTGTTAACGAAGGGATTTCTCAATTTAATATTATTGACCTCTCTAATTTACTTTTTGTATGAAGGATTCATCGTAATATAAATTGAACTGCACCATATATTTAACATATATATATATATTAAAAAGAAGAGAAGAGAGGTGCCGCTAACGTTTTTGGTTGTAATGTGGATTTATTTAGAAAAAATATTATGCTTTGTTTTACATAATTTTACGACACATGTTTCTGGTCTCGCGACCGTCTTCAGGTAAAAGTGGAGATTTCCACATATTATTAAAAATAATTAATTTTTCCTCATGTTCAATGTTAAATATTCTCGATATGAGACATTTTCTGTTTGTGTGTTGGTAATCCGAATTTCCTTCTTGAATTGGCAATGAAGAGTTCTGCGCGAAGGGTCATAAAACAATTAAGGTTGGTCCAGGGAAATGATAAATTAGTTATCGGCATTTTAGCTTTTCAATGTTTTACTAATCCCTATGTGCTCTTGGATCTGTTTCCATTTTGGTGCGTTTCTGTCAGCATGCGTGTATATATGCGTGCGTATATTTCCCCTCCATACATATACTGTCTTACTACGAGGAATTCGTAAACTTATTTGTACCTATACACGCATACACACACATACGCACATACACACTATCCCACCACAAGTGATCAGTACACACACACACACACATATACACATATTCTCCAAGGTACATGGAACCAGCACACACACACATATATATATATATATATATATATATATATATATATATATATATATATATATAATTATTTATTTAAAAAGGAAATTTTTTGGAACCCAAAAAATTTCGCTTGAAGATGGAACAGAGCTTACTTTAACTCAATTTTAATTCAAATAATTATATTGAAATTTTCGGCTCTTGTTTTGAAACATGAGACTTCTTATGTCGCGATTTGGAATCATATTTTTAAATAAATAATTATATTTATGCTCTACTTTTGTATCGAGCACTATTTTTTAAAAATAATAACTAAAATACTAAGGAACTTTGGATTATTTACCTATCCAGTTCCTTCTTATTTTCTATATATTTTCACACACACACACACACACACACACGCACACACACATATATATATATATATATATATATATATATATATATAAAGTGTTAGGAAATTGGATGACAAAGTGGAAAAATTATTTGTGCTGCGTTCGGACCTCTGGCATTACTTCATCGAACTATTCATGGAATTATATATGTGTAAGGGTAAACGTGGGTAGCGGTTATAATTATATAATTATGGACTGAATGATAAAGCTAAAGATGTGGGCATGATAAATTTTATATTTCTGTGTAAAAATATTTTGTTTTAGTTTTTATGATTTTTTTTTGTCAGACGTGTCTGGTCACTCATCCAACCTCATTCTATTTCATTCTGCCATTTTGCTTTTGGTCTTATCGATTTTGTTATCTCACGTTGTAACGAGAGAAGCTCTGCCCAGAAAGGTGAAATGATGTATGAACCTGAATGCAAATTTTCAGTGGGTGATTTAGTAATTAGACCATTTTCTGTGCATTGTCTCTTAAATAATTTGCTAACACTTTTAATTAAAGTGGAAATTATGGCCCAACTAATTACGTGGAACGACGAATGCATTTAGTGTGTTGTTTTGCGAAAAAAAAAATCTTTTGCGTTCATATAATCGTTTACTGAAATTCCTTGAGTTCTCTCCTCCGCATTCCACATTGGTAGGCGTCGTGATTATGACGTTAAATACATCTGGCAGCAAGGCATCTGATCGGGGTTTTTGAAGAGCCTGGGACCACCTGTTAATTGCTGTTTCCAAATCAACTCTTACCCAAGGGGTAGCACCTGTTAGGGTTCCAACTATGGGAAAATAGTTAACTCCCAAACAGGGGTCAACACACTATGAAAATATACAATAGATCTTTATAGTAAAAATATTAGCAACACATTTTTAAAAAAAAGAAATTGCCAACAATACATTTCAATCTTGACAAAAACTCCCTTAACAAAACTACGTCAGTGAAACCTGGTCTACGAAGCGATTTCTTAAAAAACAACACATATTCTATTCATACGAACATATCCTAAAAAATCTTGACATCAAATGACCCATTTGGATTTATCTATCGTAAAAGAAAATAAACCAAATCAAACCAAACCAAATCAAATCAAACCAAACCAAACCAAACCACTTTGGCATTTAACTGGAAAACATTGTTCAGTTGGAATTATATATAATATTCCCCATACATTAGTCCATATGTGTAGGTATGTTTTTTTGATGTCAACGAACTCTCGTTGCCATTTGTTAATCTCAAAGAATACTCGTTGTCACTTCCGTAATGGTCGTTGTAGTAGAGACTTTGTAATCGCAGATATAACTATGGTAACGCTGTTGAACAATATTGGTGTCAGACGCCTTCGAATATCACTCGCACTAATAATACTTGCTCGATAATACTCGCTCGAACAGTAACCTCCGAATAGTGATCCAAATAGTAATCCGTATAATAATTAGTATAGAGAAATTGTATAGTGAATAGTATAGAGATAGATGATAGTATGGAAAGAGGAATCCATTAGACGCCACGCTAATTCCCATATATACATTTTATTTAACATCACGTGATCTACTTATCTCAAATTAGATCGCCTGTTTTTCCTCTCTGGTGATCTATGTTCAAACCCAAGTGTCGACAGCGACAATTTATTCCTATATTACAGTATGTATGCATGTATGTGTGTGTGTATTTTGTTTGTTTGGTTGACTATATAAGAAACAGAAGGAAGAAAACCTGTATAAATTTAAAATGTTTCGCTATCTATTAAATTCATCATTGATATCTGTAAGGTATTGGTTGCGTAGTCTCAACTTTTATAAGTTGTGGCGCCTGTGCTTATGATGAGATCTTGAATGTTATCATAATTCATGAGTGTATTATCAATTATGTATATTATTATTATTATTATTATTCCTTTTGTCGTGTAACATCAGCAGGTGGCCGAGCATGATTCTCCACAACTTCCTGCTCGTTGTAGCACTTAGACTATTTATCCTTTTGCTATCTCTTCTAAGCCAAAATATGCACACTATTTAAAAAGCTCCGAAGATGGTTTGTTCGTTGTGTTTCTCTGCATCTCTTGCCTTGTATATATATATATATATATATATATATATATATATATATATATATATATCCCGTGAATATTAAATTTTTCAAAGCCTCCTCAACCTCATTACGTACCCTAGTAATTCCAATTGTCTATTTCTGATTCAAATTATAAGTCGCCTTGTTTTAGTTCCACTTGACTTCGTCTTTGCTCAGCATGTTCGAATCATGATATTCTCGGCGGCCTTTTGTAGAAAAACATTTCTTTTCTGTCGAGTCTCTACCTCATTTTGATTTATCCAAAATTCACTGCCATATTGGCGCACTTATATTATATTACAGTTCAGCACCCATTCCATAGTTTCTAACAATATTGTTTTCTTTCTTAATACTTTGCTTTTAGAAGGCATCTTTCGGTATCCCAGTGCGCCTTCGGATTTTCGTGCAGCACTTTACGTCCTATGTTAAAACACTTACCAGATATCCAAACGTCTGTATTTGTTTGATTTTAGTATCTTCAATAGGTAATGTACATGTTGGGCTGTTCTTTTTGCTAACAACCATGCTTTCAGTCTTTTTGCAATTTATTTTTAATCCTTCTCGTTCTCCTTTACTAGCTTCTGTTGGAGTTCTTGCAGTTTCTTTTCTGAGTTTTGTCATCAGCACAGTGTCATCTGCATATCTTAAAATTCACCGAAAACGTGCGTCTTAATTTTTCCCGTTGCTTCTTGTAGTCTTCTTTTAAGAAGGACATTCTCATTGTTAAGTTTGATTTTATTTACTTAGTGTAACAGTTATTGGCACGGAAAGTGAAAACAAAACCCAGACATATTCAAACTTGTTACTAGTTTGTTACTTTCACTTTCACTTAAATAGTAAGGGCTATGGGAAATATACGAATCCTTTTCTTTTCAAAACCTAAACTGAATTAAGTAGTATTCTCAGTTGGTAACCGGTCTAATAAAAATAAAACTCTGTATATTGAATCATGGGAAAGCCAATGGGAAAACACTCCACTAAAGCATGTCAATTCGAAGTTAGTAAAGGAAATTGATCAATTCATTTTCTACGGTTTATCAACCCTTTCCAGGTTATTTAAATTCATAAAAATGTTTTAGAATGTAAGAATATTTTTTTGAGATAATAATAATTTAGTGATACAAGTCTTACTAATTAGCCAATAGCTGGGGGAGGAGAAGAGAATTCATATCTTTTCCGAAAGGTATTTGAGCGTATATGTATATAACAAACCCAGCTGCAATTGTACATCGACTATCCGATTAGCAATTAACCATTACACCACCCGCGCATCCAAGTTTTAGCACCTAGTATTCTCAAGCGGTCACTCAGTTTAAGCATTGAACAGACTCGACGCTGCTTAACTTCGGTCATCGTACGAGAAGCGGTGTTTCAACACGATGTAGTCGTAATCCCAGTAAAGAAAAGGAATGCGTGCAAAGACTTGATCGCCTACGTCACAGAAGATCATGGCATTAAAACAAATTACAGTGTATTCCTGCCGACAACACGTTCACCAGAATTTCAAGGTATTTGAATAGCTAGATTCATGACTTTCGAAAAGAGAGTGGCGGGAAAACACCAGGCGAGCATTTAAACTCGTTTCGGCCCTTCCACACCAATAACCATCACGCTACATCCCATATATTCCACTTTAGTCTATATTATGTAATCAAAAGTAAGTTCATATAATTGATGGCTATTTTTGCATATGCTTGCAATGTATTCACTTCTATGGCGGTTACGTAATTGTTTAAGGGAACTCCGATTAATTTACCCTCTTTCATGTCCTACTGGACGTTCATGGTGTTTAAATTAATTTCCTGCCAATTTCAATGTAAGAATTTTTGTTCTTTAGTTCCATATTAGCCTAAACTTATCTGAAGCTATTTGTCAATATTCTATAGCTTTTCGCATATTTCCATGACAAAAAGAAAACGTCGAGAAAGTTCAGCCTCCGCATTTTAACATCAAAGAAAAATCGTTGTAAGTTTCTGTGTGAGGATTTCATTTCCTCTTAGCTCTAGGGGTCAATGTCGGTTGGCAGTCAAAACAAAATAGACGTTGAAGATCCAGGAACCGAAATGAAATCTGGGGCATTTTTATATTTAAGCGTGGGATTTAATAATTACTCTCTCTCACACACACACTCCCTCTCTGAATCTATCAAGAAATGGACAAAGTCCGACAATTTATTTATTAAAGACATTTTTATGTTTAACGTTCTTTTTTATAGATACAAGTATTTAAGTAAATGCTCTGTTTATAATAAACAGTATTAAATAACATTTACCGGCCTGAATGTCCGAGAAATTTTCATAGAAAATATTCGTCCTTTGACAGGATTCGAACCTGCATTAATATTAATATTAAACAAACATATTTATTTTTCAAAAATCGAACAGGATATTCAAAAGGATGTAGATTTTATAACCGATTTTGCAATGCTTCACAAATATTCACTGTGAGACAAACACGGCAAGTCAGTAGTCCAGCTCCGACCAAACACGCTGAAGCATGTCCTCCGTAGCATTCTCCAGACTGCGGATATACTACAAGCAAAATCTACCGGGAAGATGGATTGTCTGTGCCAGTGATAATGACAAGGTGGTGTTGAAATGACTACCACCTTCACCTGACTTGACGCCTTGTGATTGTTTTTCTATTGGGGTATGTGAAACGACAGGTCTATATACACCCTTTTCCAACGAGCCTAGAAGTAATTAAGCAGAGAATCACTGGGTCACTGGAGAATGAGTGAAGCATTGTGAAATCGCTTATAAAATCTACATCCCTTTGATAGACAGACAGATAGATAGATATTATGAACAAACTGATAGATAGATTGATAGATACACACAGAGATAGATATATATATATATATATATATATATATATATATATATATATATATATATATATATATATTCAACGTGTTTTAATGGACTCAGCAATTTTCAATCTGTTGTCTGAATCATCTTCAAGAAGCGAGAATCTAACAATGATCTCATCTCACAATCCACACACTTGCTACATATGTGACCTTCTTTTGTAAATCACTAGCGGGTCTTAAATGCCACTTAAGATTAGCGCATAAACTTTTATAACTGAATCAATAAGCTGGCAGATCCTCATACGTCGAAACCAACGGGTGAGTCCATTATTATATATATATATATATATATATATATATATATATATATATATATATATATATCATACATATATACATATATACACACATATATATATATATATATATATATATATATATATATATATATATATACAGAAAAGAGAGAGATGAACAGACTGTGATAGACAGATAGATATGAACAGAGTAAGATAGATAGATAGATATGCACAGACTGAGATAGATCGATATATATATGTAGATAGATAGATAATGAACAGACTCTCTCATACACACACAGGCATATATATATATATATATATATATAGAAAGAAAAGAGAAATGAACAGATTGAGATAGATAGATTGATAGATAGATATGAACAGACAAAGATAGATAGATAGATAGATATTGATAGACTGAGATAGATAAATAGAGAGAGAGAGAGAAAAGAGAGGGAGAGAGAGTAATAGATTGAGGGAAAACGACATTCATATGCGAGGAGTTTTTTTGATTATTGCGCTGGGATACAGGCGGCGAACTAAGCTGTGTTCCAACTGAGAATGCTAATATTCATTTTTGAGTAGGTGTCCTTTGAAAAGGCCTTAAGCGAATACAGCTCAGACTGATCATCATTGCCAGGGAACATGAAAGTTCTCTCATGACTAGAGTGCCAATGTCGTTGAGCATGGTGAGTTCGAGTAAATTACTGGGTTGTCCAAACCACTCTTCAAACCTAATGTCAGCAAAAGGTTGTCGACTTAGACAAGGAAAAAAAAAGTCAATTGTTCTAAGATGGATGCTTTTATCGTGATTATTTCCGTTATTCTGTACTTGTGGCGTTCTCATTTCAAGTATATATTTGATTTTTTTTTATTCTTTCAGTCTTAGAATTCGCGGGATCCGCTGTCCGTTCAGGAAGTACATGATTATGGCTCTCCATAGACTGATTTTCCTTACTATTTTTAAATTGCTACGTTTACTCTAGGATCTTGAATTGAAAGTTTTCCTTTTCTATGACGAGTTGCTATTAATTGTAAAAAGACAGTCTTCAGAAAAAGCGAACAGCCCAACTTTCGAACTATGAATTAGAGACACCAATATCAAACAATTACAGGAATTTAAATATCCGGGAATGTGAAGACGGGAATTTCGAAATCCGAAGCTGCATTAGAATTGCGAAAGCTCAACAAAGTACGAAAAAACAGGAAAATTTCTTTAGAAACGAAAATAAGAAAACAAAAATACTGAACTGTTTTGGAATATCGGCCATCTCATATTACTGAAGACTGAAAACTCTAATTACAGATGAAGCGACTTGAGGGGGACAGAAATTCGGTTCTGTATGATGATATTGAGTATCTCATTGGTTGAACATTTGAGCAACTACCGAATTATTGGCCAATCAACAACAAAAATACAATTATAGTTAGAATCAGAAATAGACAGATGATCCCATTGTGAGGAAAGCCGGTTTAGAGAATTTAACCCACACAGGACATATAAAATGTAAAGAAAATGGAGACATATGAATTCAGCGGACATCCTGCCTTAAATGTTTGTGAAAATGGTCGCCAGAATAGGGATTATGAGAAATAGCAAAATAGCAATCCTTACCTTGCCTCCAAGAACAGGAAGTTGTGGAGAGCCATGAAGGCTCACATCCGCGGTATGTTGACGAAGAAAATAACCTAGTTCCTCCCCAAATTATACTCCGCTTTTTAACATATAGCAGGCAGGAAAAGGAAAATTTTATTACCTTTCGAAATGGTATTAGTGTGAAATTGAATGCAGTAGACTAAAACAGGATTTGAACTTAGCACGCTGATTTCGCTTTCAAAGCCGATCGTGATTACGCCTCCCGCAAATCCATATCATTCGTTTTTGTTAAACAATGATTGATAATGATTACGTTTAGTTTTTATATTAACATCAGCATTGATATTCGTATGGTTATCGCTACAGCAGCAACAAAAAATATGTGCCGAGTCCCTTCTAGACGTGTGTGACTATGGCAACCAGCAACTAACTATTTTTTGTAGCTCTTAGTAATTTAAAGAATGTGTTTTCGTTATCTCTCCCAATCCCCTTTTTTAAGTAGTTTATCCGCTGCTTATCTCTGTCGCACTTCTCTTCAAAATGCCCAAATGAGGATCAGATTCTCTAAGCCCTCGTTCCTCGTTATTTGCTATATAACTTTCAAATATTTCCTTCAGATTCTGATTCTCTGTCGTTATTGTTCCCAGTTTCTCTAAAGATTTCTGGATGTGCATGTAGTTCAAGTCGCGGAACGAGTATTTCGACCGAGTGTCTTTTATATTCAATTTAGCATAAATACCCTTGTGAAATGTTGGAATCTGTATATTCTCCCCTGAACTATGAGCTAAACAATAGAGTAGCCTGGTCTCTCTAACCCTCGTGGGCAACTCGTGCATGAGAAGGACAACTCTGAATTCAAAACCATATGTGTCCCAAGACGGGTACATATTTGAATTCTACCTAAGGTTCGCTCTGCCTAGTTACAGCATAAATAACAGTTGGGCTTTTCGGGGGATACAGAAATAGGAATGAACCTTAGACGGGCATTACTTTCTTTAGCCGGTTAGTTAATATCAGTCAGTTAAGTGCCATACATAATACACGCTTGGGCGATCAGACATTTTTCGATACATGACTGGAGGCTGCCATTTCTTTCTTCGGTAGACTTGTTGCCAACCAAGGTTAAAGAATCCAAGTCTCCCCTTGTATCCATATCTGGTGTCCTGGTTATGACGATAAACGACATCCACGTCCTGGATAAGACGATAAACTACATCCAGCAGCAAGGCTTCTGATCAGGAGGTTTTGAGGAGCATGGGACCACCTCTTAATTGCTGGTGTTCCCAGATCTACCCTGACCCGGGGTGGTAGCACCTTCTATGGGCAAATATTTAACAACTAAACTTGTGTAAGCGTCCTGGGTATGAAGATAAACTACATCAAGGCCTCTGATCAGGAGGTCTTGAGGAGCGTGGAACCACCTCTTAATTGCTGGTGTTCCCAGGTTTACCCTAACCCGGTGTGATAGCACCTGTTAGAGTCCCAGCTATGGGTAAATAGTTGACCCCACAACCTGACTCTATGAAAGTGTAAAAATAGATTTTAATACCAGAAACACGTTTTTTAAAAAATTAGTATCAGCAATAAATATTTAAAAAAAGAAAATATTACCTGAAATAAAAATCTTGTCATCATTAAATAACCCAATGAGGGCAATATGCCACAAAACAAAACAAGCCAAACTATAATTAAAAAAAATATTATTAGCTATACATTTAAAAAAATAAAAAAAAGGAAATTTTGTCGGCATTAAATAACCCATTGTGGTTGACATGCCGTAAAACAAAACAAACTAAACCATAGCTGGCGAAAAGAGATATATTCATACTTTTTCCAAGAGTTTTTTTGTGCGTAAATGAATCCAACGAACCTGACTGCAATTCGAACTCGTCTCTCGGAGCTCTCGCTCACGACGATATCCATTATACTACAATGTACATCCGTTACTTCATGGCAAAATCTAAATATTTTGAACACAATCTTATAGCTTCATTGTAGCCGTATGGCTGTGTTGAAAATGTTGTTATTTACAAATAATAAGGAAAACTAGTCTATAGAGAGCTATAATCGTGTACTTCCTGAACGAACACTACATTTCAAGAATTGTAAGACTGAAAGAATAAAAAATCAAATATATTCATGAAATGAGAACCCCAAAATGTCGGAATAACGGAAATAATCATGATAAAAGCAACTTAGAACAGATAAAATCTATTGTTGGCAATTCTGATATAAATAGCTTGTGCAGAAAATGTTTTTATAGGAAAAAAATTGTATTACTGGTATTTTTACTATAAATAACTAGTTTTATAATTTTATACTTTAGTTTTTCTTTGTGAGGAGTTTGGGTTACAATCGGGAATCGTAAAGTCCCGAATGTTGAAATCATAGAGTTTGGGTTACAATCGGGAATCGTAAAGTCCCGAATGTTGAAATCATAGAGTTTGGGTTACAATCGGGAATCGTAAAGTCCCGAATGTTGAAATCATAGAGTTTGGGTTACAATCGGGAATCGTAAAGTCCCGAATGTTGAAATCCTGAAATTTAAAATCTTGAAATCTGTAATCTCGAACGTATCAAGTTCCCGGAATTTAGGATCCCGAAATTTAGATTCCTCACAGATCAGAATTCCGAAAAATAGTCTTTGAGAGAAATTGAAAGAAAAACGTTTTTGGAAATACTTTTACTTCTAAACATTTACAAAATACCGTTTAAATAGTGTTTATACATTTGAAACATTCAAAATTCATTAAAACATATAAAACCATAATATATGAATAATTCATAATGAAAGATTATGAGCAGGAGACCTAAGATGGTCTATAAGATTTCACGATTGCTAACTATATTTTTAAGCCTTTCATCACGATAAAACTCTCATTTTGTTTTTCTTTTTGGACAAGACTCTTCTCAGAGAATGCATTCACTTTCGTTTTCTCCATGCTGCTTTTATTTTTAGAACTCTGCAATGATGCGATAAATATTGACACGAGCATTCCTTACTAAATATTTCCATCGCCTATGCCATAGTCTGGTTTTATATTTTTTTAATTAATTTTGAATGTTTTAAACACTACTTGAACGCTATTTGGTAAATGTTTAAAAATAAAGGTATTTCCACTATATTTTCAATTTCTTCCAAAGACTATTTTTCGGGATTCTGATCTTTCAGGATTTTGAATTTCGATATTTTGATCTTTCGGGATTTCAGCTATTCGGGATTTCAAATATAGGCATATTAAATTTCAGGATTTTGACATTCGGCATTTTAAGATTCGGGATTGTGATCGGCACCCGTTTTCACTATTTACCCATAGCTGGGACCCTAACAGGTGCTAACACCCCGGATGAGGATGGGTTTGCGAACAATTGCAATTATGCAGTGGTTGCTTAGAAACAAAAAAAACTCCAATCTCCCAATCAGAGTCCTTGTTGCTTAATGTAGCTTATTCTCATACCCAGGATATTTGAGGTTGGAGGAAATACCTAACTGATTGCTTTCCCAAGAACTACTGTGTAACAGGCAGAGAAGGGAAATTGACGAAACAACACTACTTCAGATATCACAGCACAGCGAGTGACAGAACTTGAGGTACAAAAACGTTCAAGAGAACGACTTCAGAAGTCACCGAGAATCGCCAACTGCTCACTGAATCTATACCTGTCGCTTTTATTGACAGCAGACAGTTGGCAGATATCCGGATCTAGACTCAAAGAGGGCTGTATCTGGATATTCCAATCTGTTCTGTTGCTAACGGGGAAAAACTCGGATGTAACTGGTTTTAACAAACATGTCCTTTTTGCGTCTTTCGGTCACCGCATTTATTAACGTTCCATGGATTTTTCTTTCATTACTATATTAAGAGGCTGCGGGAAAATTCTATTAATTCCTGTTCTTTGAAATATTATTCTCACGACATGAGCTATAGATAGATTTGGAATAAGTGCCTTTCATGAATATTCATACCAGCCTGTTTAATTCACTAGAGGTAGGCCACTAAAAGAACATATGATTATCTGCGTTTATTTTGACACAATCATTAACTTTCGAGAGATCTATAATTTTACTGCCTACAGTACTAGACCAAAACATTATTCTATCTCTTAAATGCTGATTTCTAAGTCGTGTTGGGTGACTTTTTCCATGAAAGGCATAATCGCTAACTATGACCCCTGTTCCTACTAATGTTTCACTACTATGATCAATAAAATTACTGATGAGAATACAAATTTTATGTACAGCTACTTTCAAATTATATATTTATCTTTGTAATGTTTGCTGAAAGGAAAACAGCCCCACTTTCACCCCATATATATATATATATATATAGCGAGAGAGAGACAGCGATGGATAAATTGCCGTCTAAATTACGCAAAAATTAAAATGACATGAACACGCCATTTTAACAAATACATTTATCAAAATTGCACAAAATAGTAAATTTATTCAATAAAATCGCCATTGGCTTCAGCTAAGGTCTCCAGACGACTTCGGAATCTCCTGCAACTCCTTTGGACGGTGTCCTCCTTTAATCTTTGCCTTCAGTTAATCTTTGGTGTGAGAAAGAGTTTTGCTGGTGTCTCGTTCAACCGCGCCTAAAACATAATAATCAGGGGAGTTGTAGTCTGGGGGGGGGGGTTATTCGGCCAGATGTAAGGGGTGATGCGTTCACAGAAATTGACTGACATCCATGGCAGCGTTCTCATGCTTGTGTGGCATGTTATCAAACATAGGGCTTTTTCTCACAACTAACCGTAGTATTAATAAAAAATCACCAAAAATGCATGATTTAATAAATAGCAAAATTAATATAAAGTATGCATGTATATATATATATATATGTATGGGCTTTCATATATGTATGTAATGTATATGTATTATATATTTTCTCCCATATGTTAAAGAAAATGCAAAATGAAATCCCATAAGAAAAGCAACAAAAATAAAATTAATGTAAAAAGTGACCATATTTTACAATAAGGCAAATGAATTATCTCCTTACATTTACTCTTCTGAGCAGGCAAAAGAATTTATTTTCCTCTGGAAACATGTAAAATCTTCCTATGTCCATTTTACTTTATTTCCACAATCTTTTCCCCTTCTAAAACGACAAACTTATTTTGTTTTTTGGATTTCAACGATCTTTGTCATAATTCTTAGTCAACAGTATCCAAAGAAAAGCACATCTTTTACGACAAAACTGATGATTTTATCTGTTATAATTCTATAGCACTTACTTTGATTTACATGCCATATATGACTTAGCGATCATTATCTTAAATCCATGACTGACGAGCATTTTTTTGAAAAGTAAGTTGCCATTGACCTCGACCAGTTGACATCTAAGGTTATAGAACAAGATCTGTAACTAGGAATTACCCATAGCTAGGGGGAGAAAATGATTTATACCCTTTAAAAAAGAAACTTATAAGAATAAAAAATGTAATGGATTTGACTTGAATTTGATGAGGCTCTCAATTCCCTCAATCAAGTAATCCCATTATCCACCATACTACAATATATTTAATAAATAATCTATTTTATATATTTGTGTGTAACCAAATTAATTCTTTTTGCCTTTCAAAATTTTCATTTTTTATTTTTATTTTTATTTATATGTTTAAAAAAATTTAATTAGTTTTCGATATATTGTTAGCAACTGTATACCAAATATCTCCCTTCTTCTTTTATTTGCTGTAACCTTTCTTTGGGAGTTGTTAGGAAATCATGATTGCCTGTCTCCCCATCTTCTTGCCCCTATCAATGTTTTCTATAAGGGGCTATAGCGGAACTCGTTCCACTAACTTGCTTAAGTTCATTAGGTATTCATGTATTGAAAACCTAAGAAATCAAATTACATAACAATATCACAAACTATCCCTCCTTTCTTATTACATAATCCCAGAAATTTCAGACAATGTTTTGAGATTTTAAGTAAACAGTTTAACATTTAAGAAAAATCTGATTAAATTAATACAAGTTTTGAATAAAATTAAATAAATTGTATGAATATATATATATATATGTGTGTGTGTGTATTTTTGTACGTATGCGTGCGTGAAAACGTATCTGCATTATTCGCCAATGACTATACCATTTTAGCACAATGGTATGATTAATTAGTTCCTCCTACTTTGTGAGGCAAAGATACCAATCCACTCCGAAGGAGAAAAATGCTTTTAGCCTTTCTCTCCAGTTGTTTCCAGAAACAAAATCATTGCCTGTCTTCAAGGGAAATTGCTTCTCGCTTTTCTCATTTTATTTTCTCGAGAGGAATCTTTAGCGGAACTCGTCTCACTAAATGCCGAATTCTTTTATTCTATTAATATTTTGTCTAAGAAATCAAATTTAACAATGCTAAAACTAAAAGAAGCAATCTTATTACATAATTCCGAGTCTCAGACAAGCAAACTCGCATTTTTAAGTAAACACCAAATGTAAAACTTCTAAGTTAGGCAAAGAATTACTGGGTAAACTATTCCACAAACATATTCATAAACAAGCGCGTTGATAAACATTTCAATATATATATATATGGTTTTCTTACGATACGTCATACCAAAATAGCAATATTAGGAATGTAACGGGAGTGATTAATGGAAGAAAGATTTATTCTCCCGTTTGTACCCCCACCCACGTTGTAAGCATCATTATATCCATGATACAATATTTCATAGACATTTATTAATATATTTTCTCTACAGTAGAGCACTGTGTTGGAATTGGAAATCGGAGGGATGTGTTCAAATTCAAATCGGGTTCGTTATATTCATTTACACGCAATTACTCTCTGTAAATGTATGAATCCACCTCTCCCCCAGCTGTGGGTTAAATAGTAAGAATTGTATCAGAAAATCATCATTATCTCAAAAAAATTTAAAATATTTTCTGGCTTTAAATAACCCGCAAAAGGTTGATAAGCCGTAAAAAAAAAATCAATAAGTAGGTTTATCCGATTTTAAAATAAGTAAATTTCTATTGGTTACTCAACTTTTATTTAAGAAAGTGTTTAAATTTATTTTACTTCCCAATACATAGTTTCTATCTGTTTCTTCTAATCGGCATTTTGCTATTCTGTTTTGTATGTATCAAATTAAATACGCCTTTAAGTATTTTTTTTTCATTTCCTTTTTAGGCCGAATGTTTAATGGAGCATCCTTCGATCTTCTCCTCATATAAACTTTATTTTACATCTGACAGAGAAATCGCATTTTTCACATGATACGCACAATGTAGAAATAATTTCTAAAAACAAATATTCTTTGCCAAAGCCGTTCAGCTCGTCTTTATTAAAAAGCTGAAATGTTTCCCAATCTTCTTCAGGAAATTATTTTCTGATACATTTCGCGATTTTTCTTGCATCAATAATGTAGACAAATTCCTGAATGTAAGAAGTTTGGCGACATAGAATAATCTACTTAACTAATGTCAAATGCGATTCTGTATTTAAAGTTCTTGGATGTTATAAAATGTTTCTTCGGATTTCCTTATGAGGCAAACGATTTCATTTCTTCGACAGGTTTTCATATGCACTGAGTTGAAACGGCTTATAATACTACAGGGAATAAGCCGAGCCTCTTGAGTATCTAAAGGCTTTTTGACGTTTTCACTTCACGTTCTGCAATACAATTTTAATGCTGATTTTAAATCGGAAATAAAAAAACAACCTAGTTTTTGTAGATTGTATACAAAGCAATGGCGGGGATTCTGCTTTCTGTCTGTTAAGGAAACAGTGGAAAATTCTGAGACATTACGAGGAAGAAGGTTGGAATATTTAACACGCGTAAGACGTATTGCTGGAGCGGTTGACAGAAAGAAAGAGCGAGTGAGTAAGCAATGAATTTGTGTGAATAGATGACAAAGCAGCGACAAAAATGGATGGTAAAGAGGTCAACTTTGTTTCGAGTTCAAAAGAACAGAATAATAAGACATGACCTAAAGTGACAGGAAGAGGTAATTAGTAGTCTTACACGGAATTCAAATAACATCATGTCTATATAGTAACCGAGCCATCTCCTTAGTACCAAAGCTGATCTTTATAATTAATCCTCTTTACTATACATCTACTTTTTGCTTTCTGTGCAACTACACTAAGGCATCTATCCCTTAGTACTAAAGCTGATCTTTGTACTTACTTCTCTTTATATATATATTTTTAAGCATTTCACCCCAAGAAAGTCGGGATGCCACTAGTACACAAGGGGTTACAATGTGGGAGCGAGAGTAAAGAGGCGTGATGGAGGAAAGGATGACGAGAAGGACAGGGAATAAGTCTGGGCATCTGGAGATATCGATTGACATTACATTTGAATAGTTGGAAATTATAGCTATAAAGGAAACAAGTAAAAGGAAGGAAATTCCACAGACGAGAGGTGCGAGACATGAAAATATTGGCGTAGAAGAGACGGCCAGATTTAACCGTTTTGACAGTGAAAGGGTGGTACCTTGATAACAGCCTAGTAGCACGCTTAAATTCATGCAGTCTGGGAACTAGCGAAAGTAGTTCGTCGGAGCAGTTACCGTAAAAGAATTTGTAGAAAGGACAGAGGGAGGCGACGGCATGTCTGTGAGACAGCGACTGTAGACGAAATGCCAGATCAGGAGCAACCACATTACATATCCGTCTCTGGATCTTGTCGAAGACCTTTAGACGAACAGCGGCAGCATCAGACCATATATGGCTGCAGTATTCCATGCAAGGGCAGTTAGATTTAGGGCTTTCTATTTAACTACTTTCAGGCGGCAAATACCTTATACTAGAGCTTTTTACTTGATTCTCTTCATATACAGTCATTTGTTGGCTTTATTTACAAGTACCCTAGGACATCGATCCCTTAGTACTAAAGCTGATCTTTGTACTGATTTCTCTTCATATACAGTTGTTCTTTAGGCTTTCTACGCACCTATACTAGGATAGCAAATCTACTACATGATATGTGTTTTTTTTGTGATTTGGGAACGATATTTGTTTCGTCATTTTAACTCTTCACCTCTAGTCATTATCTTTGAGAACCCACAATCTACAACTTCATTGTACAAAAGGATGCTAAGAATAGGATGAACTGAATAAGTGCGCAATTTTTTTAGCCAATCAAAATGGTAAAAAAAAGGGAGATGTATACTTTGCGCCAGACAAAGTTACCTTAAATTCTAAGGGCACATGATGAGGAAAAATGGTTCAGAAAATCTGATAATCACAGATATATTGACTGCAAAAGAGATATAGGAAGCCAGTAGTTAACCTACCAAACGAGTTTGTGTAAATTGTTAGCAGAACAGAGATTAGGAGTGATAGCAAATACACTTTACAAAGACGCAAAGAACAGGAAAAGGGCACAGTACATTGAAAAAAAGAGACGCTAATCAGTTAAACTTTGTTGGCATAAGTTTACAGCAGACCGTAAACAGAAGTCTATTGCATGAATTCTTTTGAAAAGAAGGTATTAATTTCTTTGAAATTTAAGAAAAATGTATCAAATAGATTAGAGATCATGTGAGAATTTTTTTTTCAAGTTTACTATGTCGGATATAATCATCCTAACAAACACAAGAGGATAAAAAAAAAGATCATATAAAAGTTTACTTATTTACAACTTATGTTCGATTTCAATCTGACCATTTTAGTATTCGAGAAATGTTTAATTTAAGTACGGAACAAATTTATTTTTTTCGATCTCTATGAATTATAGCGACAGCTGTGTCGTAACAGATTTTTTTTTTCCACTTCAGAATCCTCCTTGCAAATTCATACATTTATCATTCGTCCCTGGATTGATTACTGTTGCAATATCAGGTCTAGACAAAATAGAAAGAAGAAACTGTAATGTAATCTATCCTGACTAGGCTTCTCGACTTTCTCACCGACGTGATGTGACTTCCATCTGTCGTTTCTACTATCGTACCTGTTTTGATTATTTTTCCTCCTGTTACCTGAACTAAACTAATTCAAGGGCGCTATAAGACATGCAACTAGATATCACCATTTTATTATTGAAATACTTGGATTCAACCGTCTCTTCTACTCTAGCAGTTTCTTTTCTCGCACTTTTAACCTGTGGAACTCCCTTCCGATTTCTTGCTTTCTTGATAACTACGATATTTAAAAATTTTAAATGTCAATAGTCATATTCTGTCTTCCTGGACCCAGTTCCTTTATTGAGGTTTCCTCACTCCTGCTCATTAAGGTCGTCCTATTCTCTTTCACTCTGCGTCCTAGTGGCATTGTCGCCTTACTCAGGTTGAATCTGTTTAAAAAAAAGAAAAAAGAAAGTCACTTTCTTTGTTCACTGTCAAATTGCTGTAATTACAAGTGAGTCGTCTTCGGATACTTTTTATTTACGAAGCGAAACAAATCCTCGACAATTCGTGCTATCCGTTGACAAGTGATATTTCCCCTTGCATCAGAATTCCTTTTCCTTCCTTTCAAATGGACGCGTATTTCCTTTCAAATATCCTTTTCCCTTCTCTATATTGTGACGTGTGCAGGGAAAATGCAGCTTTTTCTTTCTAATTGCAACTCATTGCCTTTCCTCTTTGCTTGCCAAACGAGATCAGTTGGTGCGAATGAACAACGCAAGGTATTTCTCTTGAAAAGTCAAACAGGAAGGTAGGATATGGAAGCACGTTCTTGTTACACTGAATGACTTCTTGCACTCAATGAGATTTCTGCGACTCGGATCTGCTGAATAGAATCGCCTGATGTTTAGTAGAAGACGAATGGCGTTAAGTCGTTGAAGGACTTTCGATTTTATTAGGCATATCTGGTTTTCCATATAAAGAAAGAACGGAAGAAATAACTATCTTGTGGATATTTACTTGCTTGTTTTCGTCTGCCACAAGCGACATCCATAGCTGGAAAATCTCTGTCGAACCAAAGTTTAAAAGAAAGTAATCAGATTTTTAAAAACTCTGCATTCGTGTTCCTGGTTTTTATCCAGGATTGAACAACCGCAGGAAACGTTTTCACTCTTTGAAGACCGGTAGTCGAAATGAGTAAAGTAGATTTTACAAACATATAGGTTCGAAACAGCAAGCTACAGAAGTTAATTGAATTATCTGCAAAATCGATTATAGTAACCGTTCAGTTCGAGTTGCTGAAGGATATATCTTAGCATATTATTTCGTTTAAATGGTCTAGCAAGCTTGATAAAACAGATCCACTGAAGATGCTACACTCTTCGATGACAATAAGTAGCAGTATAACCTGTCTTCGACAGGGTGATTCATTACTGGGTATTTTTGCTGTTTAATTGGACCAGTTTAAGTTTAAATTTACCCCACCCGAAAATCAATATCAGTAACAACAGTTGGGTGCAACTGAGGCAAATCCCCAAATTGGGGGTAGTAACAATTTCAGGGGGGGGGCTGAAAGGGGCCGTTTTGTATTCTCAATCTTGAAAGGAAAGAACAACTTCCATGGACCGTCATAATTTTTATTTGTAATACATATATATATATATATAATCGACTCTCCCGTCGCGTTCGACGTATGAGGGTCAGGCCGATAAGTCTCCAGGAAACCGACATCCCGACACCGGCACACATGAGATTTGATTATAGTGGTGAAGGCCTCGTGCAGGACCAGCCACACTTTTTGAGGGACGAAACAGAAACGTGGTGCACCGAATGCCACAAGTTTCCCCAAACGACCCTCCGCAGGTTTAATTCAGAGTTGTCCTTCTCCTAGACCAGTTGCCATCAAGGCTATAGATCCCAGTCTGTCCTGCTATTTTACCCATAGCTGGAGGGAGATAAAGAGGATTCATACCTTTCCCAAGGGTATTAGCACGTAAGTGAATGTAATGGATTCGACTGGAATTCGAACTGGGCTCTGCGATTCCTCAATCCAAGCCGCTATCCATTACTCGACCGTGCCTCATATATATATATATATATATATATATATATATATATATATATATATATATATATATATATATATATATATATATATATATTAGTGCAAAAAAAAAGCTGCATATTATGTGCTTCGTCAGGGATACATACACTTTTCCCTTTTCCTAGACTGGTTACCATCCAAGGCAACAGAACCCAGTCTGTCCTACTATTTACCCATATTTGGTGGGGGGGAAGTGTTGGGTTGATAGTTTTCCAAGATTATTATCACGTAAGTGAATGAAATAAACTCGACTGGGATTTAAGGCTTTATTCAGTCATTTTATGTGCCATGCGTGATACACGCTTAGACGATCATGCATCTCTCGATATTTAACAGAGGAAGCAGATTTTCTCCCGCAGGAGTTTGCCATTTCTTTATGCAGTAGACCATCTAACGCAATAGAACCCGGTCTGTCCTGCTATTTACTCATAGCTTAGAAGAAGAGGATTCATACCTTTCCCAAAGGTTTAGCACGTAATAGACTCGACTGAAATTCGAACTCATCTCTCCGATTCCCCAATCCGAATTGCTATCCATTACTCCACTGTGAAGGTTTAAAGAAATGTAATTGCAACGTGTCCAAATCAATTTAGCCTGGTGATATGTTATTCATGCTCATGGGTAAAGATGGCGTTTTGTTTTTTTTTTCAAGGAAGAAAACAAAGAAAACTAAATATATATTCACAACATTATCTCCTTTGCTGATACAGTTCCCGGCAGTAATTCACTGTAAACGTGATAAAATGAATGCTGTTGACTCCAGAAAATGGACCTGGATCCTTAAATTTACAATAATCTTTTTGGTTTTTGTTCTTTGAGAATCTTGGTTGAGAGAGAGAGAGAGAGAGAGAGAGAGAGATTTTCAACATCGCAATATGATTGAAAACAAGTCAAGGAGAACATATGATTATTTTTCAAGAAATCTTTCTTTTCTTTTAATGAAAGCACCATTCCGAAACTGTTGTTGAGTTACAATCAAGTTTCACGACGTCATATGAAAGTGACAATTCATTTTAACCTATTATTATTTATTTTTTATTTTTTTTATTTATTTATTTATTTTTTTTGTTAAAGAACAGACATAACAAACTTGAAAGAAGGCTGTTACGAAAAGAAACATTTTTGTCAGGATTCAGATAGAATCAGTTCCCCCACTTGAAAACGCTTCATCAAATTTATGCTTGAAGCAAAGACGTACGCTCCGACAAGATCAGATAAGACTCTGCGCTTTCACAGCTGTAGAACGAACACAAAACTGTCATAAAACAAAGAAGCGAAGGAATATTTCCAAGAATATTTATATTCCTATTTTTACTTCTTTGACAATTGACAAGAATTGAGCGGTTTTATTACATTATTGTTTTCCCTGGGGGTAGAATAAATATAAAGCGACACAAATCTATTAAATAACCATTTCACAATCAGTAATTGGAAGAATTATCCTAATGAAAGAATACCATAATTAATATTATTGAAGATCAGATTAGAATTCCTTACAGTGCAGTAATGGATAGCTGCTCGGATTGAGGAATCAGAGAGACGAGTTCGACTTCTATTCGAATCCATTACATTCACTTACGTGCTAATACCCTTGGGAAAGGTATAAATCCGTTTCTTCTCCCCTCCTAGGTAAATAGAAGGACAGATCAGGTTCTATAGACTTGGATGGTAACCGCAGAAAGAAATGGCAACGTACTGAGGGGAAAAAACCTGCCTCGTCACTCATGTATCGAAAGATACATGATCACTTAAGCGTGTATCACGCATGCCACATAAATTACTGATAATAATCACTGATTATTGACTCGGTCTACCTATATGGCAGTGAATGGTAGAGAATCTCCCCCGGATGAAGAAACTTGATTGGTTGCTTCAAATCGTTTTCTATAGTTTATTAACACTTCTTTGTATGTTATTTATAGGCAGGAAATATTTTTAGATTGTAAGATTTTTCTAAAGATAACAATCATTTAGTGTTACAAATATTAATAATTAACCCATATGTGGGGGGAAATAGGTGGATTCATACCTTTTGCGTGGAAGGGAATATAACGAACCCAATTGGAATTGTAACTTGGTTCTCTGATTAATAATTCCGAGTCATAATCCATTGCACCACCGACACATCCATGCTTATACCACCTGGTATTTCCAAAGGGGCCACCCATTTCGGTACTGACCAGGCTTTACGTTTTGATCGTACGGGAAACGGTGTTTCAATCTGATGGAGCCGTAAGTAGATGAAGAGACTTTAGGCTGTTAGACATTTTCATGACGGCCGTCCTCGAGTATAGAATCCAGAGGTTGGCAGTGAATATTTCGGAGACAGTAGGAAAGCGTAGTGCAGGTTCGCAGTGGATATCGCAGCAAAGTAGCAGAGCGTAGTTCTTCCGTCTGTCATGTTCGCCTGACATGTTGGCTCTGGTCATTCCGGTAGGAAAAAAAGATGGCCACCTTTATACACGACGGATACAATGTTCAGCGGCTTCTGATTGGTCAACCTTCTATTGGTAGACTATAAAGTGAAATAAGTCATTTTGACTCACTCACTAGTTACATACATATATATACCCAAAAAAACCGTAACAGACCCCCTTATATCTATGAAAATCCGTTAGCTACAAAACGAACCTTGTAGTTCGCTTTACAGTGTAAACCCAACGGCTGCCTAAATATGACTCTGACAGAAGCATGCTGGCAATAGCATGGACTGAAAACATGAGGAATATCGAAACGTTAGGGAAAATAGAAGCAAAAATATATTAAAAAATTGATTTGTTTTCGAATCCTTATTAACCTTTTGCAGGTTATTTAAAGCCAAAAATATTTCTACATTATTCTAAATTTTGGATGTAATAATGTTTTTTAGTGATACAAATTTTACTAATTAATCCATATCTGGGGAAAAGTGGTAGATTCTTAACTTTCCTAAGATTATTGGCGTGTAGGTGGATATAATGCATGAAAAAACTGGGTCTGTGCGGAAAAGGGCTGAGAGTTTTGTAGGCTGCCAGGAACCTCTTCTTACCACTGTCAAACGGAAAAAATGGCATGATTTCTACACGTTACAAAGTACGAAAGCCTGTGCAAGACCATTATGCAAGGCACCGTCGAAGGTGGATGAAGGAGAGGACTCCAAAGCAAAGACTGGCTGGCCAATGTCAAACAATGGACAAGAATGACTATATTGCCGCTGATAGACTGTTGCGGAGGATGTTCAATGCAGCTTCTGCATTTGGACCCCTCCCCACCTACGATTACAATAGTCAAGGGTATGGTGATGATGATGGTGATGATTATGATGATGATGATGCTAAATATAATGAACCCAATTTGAATTAGAACTCCTTTCCGATTAACAATTCCTAACCATTATCCATCACACCACCCGTACACCCGATCTTACATCTTCTGGTATTCCCAAGCAGTTACCCTTGTAGGTAATGATCTTTCATGACGTTGCTTAACTTCGGAAAGCCGTGTTTCAACGTGATATAGCCGAAAACTGGAAACAAAATTACGTATCATTAGGAAGAGACAGTTGAAGGAGTAGTTCTTGTAGTTTCCTTTCTGTGTCTGGTATTAATACACTGATATCTGCATATATTATGTTGTTAAGATTGTGGCTGTCAATAATGAATACCGGTAATTCTCTCTATACGCCTCACAATATATATTGAATATATAAGTTTTGTATATCTATCGAATTCACTTTCTCTCCGGGTCATTTGCTGCTAGTATAGATTCTGGATCCTTCTATTAGAAAATCTTTCCCAAATATGCTAAGTCTTACCGAATAGTTCTGACAGTTCTTTGTGGCGTAGTTTATTAAACACTTTCGCATTATGTATAAAACACAACACAACACAGGTACGCATCCTTCTGCATTTTATATTTCGTTACTTGTTTTAGTGTCAGTAAGCAAGTCTCGCTGTTCTTTTCTTATTTCAGGTGTAATTCTGCTGCGTTCTCAGAATTCATATCATAAGATTTGTTATATGACTTATTAGGCAGTTTATCCGATGGAGTTCATATTAGTTTGCTGCTTGCTTCATGGGTAATGCTATGACAATAGATCTACTTCTGTCTTCAGGTATATCACCACTGCTGTAAAATTCATTTATTATGTTTGTAATCTTGTCAATGCCGAAATCATCTAAGCCTCTCAGTATCTCTACTACAATTCTGTCGGGGCCTACTGTTTTCTTTTTTCTCAATTTGGCCGCTGCAGATTCGACTTCAGAATTTAATATTGCCGCTCCTTCGACATTTTTGTATACCGCCGGTTGTTCACTTTCCTCGTGGAATAGTACTTCGATATATTCGTTATATCTCTGAAATATTCTTTTTCTAATATCAACGTTCCGTCCTTGCTTTTTAAACATCCTGTTTACGAGTGTCTTTTGTCCTTTTGTCATATCTTATGCCTATCAACTTTATCTATGGCGCACCTTCTTTCTATTTCTGTACATTTTTAGTTGAGTCATTCCTCTATAGCCTGCCTGTATTTGTTCCTAAGATCTTTGTGTAGAGTCTTATATTCTGCGCCGTATATTGGTATTGTTTTTTGCCTCTTTTTATGATGACGAAAATTTCATCTGTCATCCATTCTTGTTTCTTTTCTGTTTTTCTTTGGTACGATCTCGATTGCTGAGGCTACTAAAGTTTTTCTTAATGTGTCCCACTTCAAGTTCCCATTTTTATTTTGTCCTTCGTCTCTGCTTTTCACACTGTCCATATATTTCCCCATCAGATTCGTGTCGTTCAAGTCTGTCTTATTGCAACTTGGGTGCTGCCTTGGCATTCTCCAATTTACGTAGATTAACTCTAAGTTTACATATCACTGGGATGTGGTCTCTTCCACAATATAATGCTTTTCACCCTTAGATGTTCAGGCTTGATTTTGAAGCTCTTAAAACAATATTCTTGAGTATAATCAGGGTTAAAAAGCTTCGCAGTTTGCTATCGTTCTCAACATTTTCATCGTTTTTTCATTCAGGAAAATTTTCCTGAAGCCATTTTCGTCATTCGTTGCCAAGCCATTTTGCGTCATTCGTTGCCACTTGCAGCCATTTTGCGTCATTCGTTGCCAATTGCAGCCATTTTGCGTCATTCGTTGCCAATTGCAGCCATTTTGCGTCATTTCTGCATTCGTTCTTCGTCCCCTAAATCGTCTTCCAAAACGTCTGCGTCTAATTATGATAGAGAATCTTAAACTTCTCATTAGTCCCACTATTGTTGATTTCTTTGAAGAACTTCCCTTGGTTGTTGACATATGCCTAATTCTGCTTTATTATTATTATCATTATTATTATTAATATTATCATTTGTTTCTTGTTTTGTACCTTGTAGAGCCGGTTCCAAACTATGGTCTTTATACCTTATATAAGAATTGTCATTTAATTGATAGCACTTTTCTTAACATATGGGATATTTTTAGTAGGGAAATTTTCTAGGTAACTTGTATGTTGATGTTACTTGGGACACTGTTAGTAAAATTGTCCGTTCCTTTTCTCAGGGGGCTGGGAGCTCCAATTACTATTGGTACACTATGAGTCTTCAATCCGTACATCCTTTTAATTTCGATCTCCGTGTCCTTGTAGTTGGACAACTTCTCAACCATTTTTATGAGAGTGTTTCTCTCAGAGGATACTGCTTGGCAATAAGCATACAACTTCCAGAATTTCTTGTCTTTTATGATAATATCAAGGTCGTTGGCTTTTTTTCCCTGTAACTTTGAATTGGCATGTGCCAGAGGATAGTTACATCGTTATTTAGGGTAAATGTGTCGCGTTGGTGGTCATACTATGTCTCAGTGGTTTCGATTTCGTGCTTCTTCTTCTTCTTCTTCATCTTCTTCGCATTATTATTATTAATATTCCAAGTTGATAACCTTTTACATTTTATTGAACAGACGTTAAGCATTTCAATCTTCCTTTCTTTCTTTCTTTCTTTTTGTCTTTTTCGCTTCCTTTTTTCTCATTTTCTCTCTGGAACAAAGCCGCCTCTCTTATATGTTTGTTCTGTGATTTCACGCGGTCAAAACGTAATAGTTTATTATTTTGAGGTATTAACCGGGCGTAACAGTCGTGCAAACTAAGAAACTAACTAACAAATAAAGGGAGGGACAAAAGGAATTATAATATAGATTATTATTATTATTATTTTCGTTGCTTTCTGTTGTAAGAACATTTCCCTCCGAGACCCATCCAGAGACCTAAGATCAAAGATGGCTTCATGCAAATTTCCACTGATTACTTCTGTAAAGAAAAAAATAAAAAAAATAACTCAGATCACATATTTTACATAGATGAAGTTGCAGAATATAAGACTCTACACAAATAACTTAGGAACAAATACAGGCAGGCTAAAGAGGAATGTCTCAACGAAAAATGTACAGAAATAGAAAGAATGTGCGCTGCACTTCTGAGGAAAACTTTATCATCATCATTATCATCATTTCGATTTCTGCTATGGTTGTTCTGCCTACCAAATCTGCAGGTAGACCTAAGGTAGGTAGCAATGTGTTGTTATGCCTACATTTCACTAGCGTTGCATGGACAAAATACTTCTTAGTGTGTGGGCTGTACTTATCAAGACATTTTTTTGTATTTCTCTTAGGCTGGGATTTTTAGGGATTTTTTTCAGTGTTGTTGTGTTCCTTTTTTGTCATTCCAAGCGCACCTACTATTCTTGTTTTCAATTTCCACATTTTTTTCTAATTCGATTTCCAGGTTTTTATACTTTGATGGTTATTCAAATTCTTTGGCTGCTATGTTACAGTTCGCTGGGCATATATTTACCACCTTCTTTCCTGATTGAAAAGGCACAGAGGAGCATCTTTGTAGCGGTGGGAATGTGACTGAAGGCGAGGCACCATTTAGGACATATAATATTGCTGATTCTTATTTGGATCTTTATCCAGAATCTCTTAATAAATAGCAGGAGCACCGGCCTATATGTGACTGGGTAATCTACCTAGCTGGATTCCATAATAATTTTAGTTACTGAAATAACATTATGATTCACGGCCATATCACGTTGAAACATCGATTCCCGTACGATCACCGAAGTTAAGCAACATCGATCCTAGTCAGCTTGGCCGGTTCAGAATACCAGGTGTTGAAAGCTAGGATTTCAGGGTTGTGTAATGGATGATGGCTCGGAATTGCTTATTAGTTAGTCGTGTTCCAATCCTAGTTTGGGATTTTAAACTCGCTTGCACGCAAATACACTCGGACAGTTATAAATCTCTCCCTTCTCCCCATTCAACGCATCGTAATTTATATTAATGCCATGACCTTCTGGGACGTAGGCGATCATGTCTTTTCACAGATTCCTTTTTTTACTGGGATTACGACTACATCTCGTTGAAACACCGTACAATCACCGAAGTTAAGCAACGTCGAGTCAGTTTAATACTTAAATTGAGTGACTGCTTGAGAATACCGGGTGCTGTAAGCTTGGATGCGCGGGTGGTGTAATGGATAATTGCTAATCGGATAGTCGATGTTCAATTCCAGCTGGGTTCGTTATATACATACACGCACAAATACCTATCGGAAACGATATTAATTCACTTCTACTCCCCCAGCTATGGGTTAATTAGTAAGAGTTGTATCACTAAAACATTATTATCCCCTAAAAAATCTCTTAGAATCTGAAAATATTTTCTGCCTTTAAATAATTTGGAAAGGGTTGACAAGCCGTTCGACAACGAATCAGTCAATTAATTAAATGGCATAATTATTATGAATTTTATGTTGGTCTCTCACAAGATGTAGTTAATGGAAATTCTATTTCTTGAGGCATGCTGTCAAAAAGTCTCTTCACGATTCAAGAATATTTTGGAGAATCTCAGAGTAAATGATAATTATTTTTTGAGAGTTTACATAACTGATGTCAATTCCTAAGGTAATTTTTTTTCAGTTTTCAAGCGCACCTATTAATACATAAATTAGTTCTAACTTCATGTTACATAACTTCTTCATCTCCCAAGCGAAGTCCTTGCATTTTTATTTTGTCTCGTTTTGGAAACCACACTTGCATCGTATCTGCAAGGCTTTTTCTCATGTTTATTTAAACACCTTTACGCTCCAACTATTAATGGTTCGTGATATTATTATTATTATGATTATAAAATGAGTTATCATTACAAAATATCGGCGACGTGTGGTATAAGCTATTTCATCATGATTAAATACGGCCGAACACACTCTAAGTATTAACCAGATGGCAAAAACTGAAGCAAGTGACGTAAATGAAAGGAAATACAGGTAATGGAAAAACACGACATTGGGAAAGATAATGTTAAAACCACAGACAAATATGCACCATCATACGTAGCGGCCAAAGAAGAATAACTGATGTTCGGGTGGGTATATTTACATTTAGCGTGTCAGGCTACGAATACAGATCGGTGGGGCATAGAAAAAGGATTTATGGCTTTGCAGTAATGTTTTCAGCTGCAGCTTTTTGGTTTTGTTTTGTTTGTTTTGTTGTTGTTGTTGTTGTTGTTTTTTAATCATTTCGCCTCAAACAAGGCGATAATGCCACTGGAAAGCTGAGCCTTGTGTAAAAGAATGAAAAAAAACTTTAGTGAGAAGTGTGGAACGGACAAAGGAAGACAAAAAAACAGCGATTGACGTTGTATTCAAATCAATAAAAGTTTTAAGTGGCAGGGAAGAAAGAAATCGAAAGTTTCGCAAGCGAGGAGGGCAAGAAAAGAAACGTTTCGAATAGAAGCGACGGTTGCATTTAGCTACTTTAGCAGTAAACCGGAGAGGCTTGCTTGCCAATCTAGTAGCACGCCTGAATACATAGCACTAAAGATAAATATCTCATCAGAATATTTAGCATGAAAAGTCGAGATGCCAGGTCAGGATCGTTTACCATACAGATCTTACTTCGAATTTTGTCAAGGATCCCGAGGTATATAGCAGCAGCACCAGTCCAGATATGGTGGCAGTAGTCAATGCAAGATGGATTATGAAGGGAAAAATTGTCTGTCAGTCAACCAGCTTTCAAAAAAGTGGCCCTAGAAATTGATTCACATAATCCCTCCGCTTCGTTGGAAATCTCATGTCCGAGAAGGTGCAAAATTCTGCTATCATGGACGTTTGCATCAGTCATGCTGATGGCATGCAAAGGTTCTATATAATGATTAAATTAAATCAGTTTAGTTTGGGATTTTTTTTCATGTTTTGTCAAGTTTGCATAAAACATTACAAATTAAAATACAATGTTTTTTTTTTTTCTGAATATGCTCTTTTTGAAATGAAGGTGTACCCAATATACGGTCAGACATGTTAATGTCTATGTAAAATATCCCAATATCAAATTATTGACTATTTTCACTATATACTGTATTCCTAATTATATTTGTACTGTTTGGATTTCTGAGTTCAGCATTTTATATTCAGAATAACGTAGCAACGGAAATCGAGAAGAAAAGACTATAAACTAGAAGACAGAATGCACGGTCGTCAGTAAAAGGATGAGCTCGAAATGCGATTTGAATTTCGGGAAAACTAGAATCAATCAGACGAAGGAGATTAAATATCTGGGAAGCGTCTTGACAGAGAATGGTAACTGTAGACGTATTGGGATGGCCAAGACACGTTCCAAAAGCTTGGCAAAATACTGCGAGACAGGAGGATTTCTTTGGTAACAAAGAAAAGAATACTGAGATGTTACGTGACATATGTCCTTTTTTACGGCAGCGAATGTTGGACGATTTCCTCAAAGATGAAGAAGAGACTCGAGACGACAGAGTTGTGGTTCTACAGAAGGATGCTAAGGATATCATGGACAGAGCGTGTGACCAACGATGAAGTCTTAGAGAGATTGCAAACAAAGAAGGAGGCTTATACTGATGTAACCTTGGAATGTAGCTGCTCAGAACATTTGCAGTGGAAACAGCGACAGAGTATCCGGAGACTTCCGACGTTTCGTCCCGTAGGGATGGAAAATAATACATCCCGCACAAAGCCTGATAGTCGCTTTCGAATTCTATAAAGATCGGCTAGAAACGTGCATGGCATCCGTGGTCTCCATGGACAGCAGTAAACCCCAATAAAATAGACATAAAATAGATGTGGATATATTTTAAACCAATGCAGCATTTACGATGGATAATTGGTTGTGATTGATATCGGCTCCAAATGAGAAATCGGGTATCCGAGTGCGAACCCCGGTCGATTACGTGACACATAAATCCATCTCTTCTTCATGTGCCCATCTCTTGTTCCCACACTTCAAAGCTATGGTTGAATAACAGGCAGTCTGTGTCCTATAGTCTTGTTTGGCGCCCAATCTACGCCAAAAAGAAATTTCATCCTTCTACGGGAAAATTTTCTTCCTCGAAAGAGACACGATCGCCCAAGTGTGTATCACCTATGATATTTAACTACGCGCGGAGCTATCCTCTTAAGTGTACTGCGAAATATTGTCACGTGACACGTAGACATGTGTCTGTGGAAGTAGTAATGGTAAAGCACTTTATATTTGTATAAATGAATAAGTATTAAGCTTTTTTTCAAATAATTCTTTTCACTACGCTTCGATTATGTTACTTAATGTCATTTTAAACACTTTGTTTTAATATTCATCTTTTAAAAAGTATTTTTATATTTTAATTTAACTTTTTAAATTTTTCCTTTATTCGAATAAATGGATATTAACGTTTTCTTTCATATAATTGTATTCAACATTCTTTGTTTAATTTTTTTTTTCAAAGTTATATTGAATTATGAATTAATATTGTCGAAATTTCCAATATGCAGCATTGAGCATTTGATTTAATAAATATCAAATTTATTAAAATTATATTACTTTGAAATTTGTATAAAATGAAAATAACATTTATTGTACTGAAATGGTTTCATAGTAATATTTTATTGTACTTTCGCGCATCCGTAATTTGAAATGATGCACAGGTAAGTTTAAGGTCGGACAATCAGCGTATTGCTTACATAAAATACGTTCGTCCATTTTTATTTTTTTGGTGTAGGGGAGATACATTTCGTGGACTGCAATGAAGAGAGTTCACGCGTTAACAGGCTGTCAACTGGTTTTAGTGCACCCCTTTAAAATTGATAAATTTCTTAAAAGAAAGGAAACTAGCGACGGATGTGAGTTTAAAATTTATTGAAACCAATCAACTCCAGTGAAAAAAGAGAAAAGTATTCTTGATTTGGAAATGTTCATCAACCAAGTTTATCATGTTTAGTTTGAGGCGTAAAATGTCAAATGAATCCATAGTACTAAGTAAGTTAAAAAAGGTATTTCATTATTAGATGTTCGTATTTGCAAGATAAAGGTCTTAACTTTTTTCAAAGACTGTTAGAGCGACAATCAAAGCAATGAAATGTTTTTGAGGGAACAATAATCGTGTCTGAACAGGCTAAACTCGCATCAGTTGAGGTAGCAGAAATAATAGCATTGAATTTTAAATCTCACACGCTTGCCGAGTCAGTTATCTCACCCGCCTGTAAAAAGATAGTTAAATCCATGTTCGGTGAAAAGGCTGAAAAAAAAAAAAAATAACAAAATCTCGCTTTCAAATCATACAATACACAGAGGAATTCTAGATTTATCTGAAAAAGATGTTCAGAAAAATACTTAAGGATTCTACTTCTGCTTTAGCCGTCGATGAATGAACTGATATCAGTAAACTGAGTCAATTGCTCGCATTTCTTCGTTTTCGTGATGGAGATGAAATAATCAATCGGTTTTCGTGTTGTAAAAGCATGTCAACGACTACTAGGGGTCAAGATATTTTTGATATTACAAGCAACGTTAAAGAAGTAAATTTAAATTGGAAGACTTGCGTTGGGATTTGTACCGATGGACCCCCGTGTATGACAGGGTGTATTAAAGGATTTCAATCCCTCATAAAATATGAAAACCTAAATCTTATTCGTACTCGTTTTTTTTTTACATAGAAGTGCTCGTTTCAAAAATACAGCAAGTGTTAAACCAAACAGTTGAAATTTTCAATTTTATTAAACCAAGACCATGGAAGTTAAGATTGATTAAATATTTAAATATATGTACTCTCAAAATTCATCATGATAGATCATTGTTGCATATGGCTGTCAGAAGGTAAAGTGGTGTTGAGCGGTCTCTGACTTCGCGCGCCTTCTGTCGAACTCTCTGCGTTAGCAGAGAGGAACCCGGACGAGGCTTTGCCGAAGGGCGGGGTTTCGTCCGGGGAGGTAGACAGGGCCTGAACCCATCTAGGCGGGTTCAAAGGCTATAATTTTGGCCGAGCCTACGGGCTCGGAGATACCCACATTAAAACCGGCCTTGTGCCATATTCGGTCCTCGTGGGTGGAACCATAAATACTCAGAAGGTAAAGTATTATCTTGTGTTCACGAATTACACAAGGAATTAATAGCAATTTTTTATCAAGCAAAGCAGGAATAGTTTTGTATGTGTAAACTGAAATACACGGGAATATTTAGTCAATATTTAGGATTATTTAATCAGAACCGTACCATGGAAAGTAAAGACGAAAATAGTCTCGCTACAATAGATAAGTTGGTTGCCCAAAAAAAGAAAATTTGCGATCAAGGTCGAATAATTTTGATAAATATCCTTAAATGCGTCCTACCTGCATTAATGAAACGATACCTATTAAGGTTATCCATCTGAAAGCGTTCGACAGAAATATCGATTATTATTTTTCGTCATTGAGCACAGAAAAGTATGATCGGATTCGAAATCCCTTCATAAATGTTCCTTCTAATATTGGAATTCAGTCATGGGAAGAAGAAGAATTGGCAAACATTTCTAATGATCGAGCGCTCAAATTGAAACCTTCGATGGTACCCATTGATACATTTTGGATTTAAATACAAAAAGAATATCACCCGTTTAGCTAAAAACGCTTTATAACTTCTATTGCAATTTTCTACTTCTTATTTATGTCAGTTAGGCTTTTCGGTCCTAAATACCATCAAAAATAAAAGAGAAAGACTATGCTCAACGGAAGAAGAAATGAGGGCTTGCTTATCGCGCATTCGGACAAACATTGACGGGATCGTGTAAAAAAAAAAAAAAAAGGCAAAGGTTACACACTAAATAAATTGCACAAATATTAAATTAATATTTGTTGGTGTATATTTTTTAATCTGTGGTCTTTTCGCAACATTTAAATGTATACCTTTTAAAGATGTTGCTGTCTATCTTGATATTTTCATTTTCTCATATGTGTGCCGTTGCTTAAAAACGTTGTACGTTAGTTTGGACTGTTATAATATGGTTTGTTACTTAATTCCTTATTTAGTTAGTTAGCACGTACGTTAAACCCTACAATCACTTCATGTGAAGGGCTGCTTTATGACCTTTTGGGGCTCCTAATGTAATCAAACTGTGTCCCCGATCAGGCGTTAACACTCTCTAAAGCGCCTGTACCCATCTTGAATATATTTTACTCATGATATATTTTAGCGACATTTACATAACATAAAGTAAGTTCATTGCAAATTCTTTAAATAAATTAGAAGAGCTAATTTTCTCTTTCAATAAAAATATTATTGAAGATATACCACTATTTTACTATTTATTGCAAAACAGATTGGATCATATTTTAACACAATCGTAAGAAAAAAATAATATATATATATATATATATATATATAAACCCAACTTATTTTGGTTGAAACCCAATCTAAACAAAATCAATTATGGCATCTCTACAAATATTCTTAAATGTCTATGATTGGTAACAGAAGCCATTGGTTTTATACCAACAGCTTTCCATATTTCATTTTTTCTCAATTCACTCTCGTGTGGTCATGAGATGCGGTGCGATTTTCGTTTCTCGCGTCTTATATGCACGTGTTTATCGTTGCTTAGAAATCATCTATGTAAACATTGACAGACTATCATCAGTTTCTTGTCCGTATATTGTTTAATATGTTGTAACTGACATCTTTGATAATGGATTAAGTAAGCCGAAAGCTTTAGATTGGATTAAAAAAATATGGATCAATATTGTGAATTTCTTTCTTCGTTCAACGATAATGTTATTAAACTTATCAGACGTTACGAAAAAAATTTACATAAAATAAATAGACAACACTTGTCTATATTATTTAATGAAACGTGTATGAATATATATATATATATATATATATATATATATATGAACAAATTACAGCATATGCCAGCCTATAAGATGTTCCGGCCCTGTTAATATGAATGGCAGACTATTCTGTTTTGTTTTCTGGGGTCGGGAGACCAGAGAAAAAGTTATATCATAGACATTGTTTAAAAGAAAGAATTAAACTCTTACGTATTTACCGTCTGCATCAGTGAAATAGGAATCTATTCAATTTTGAATCTTTTCGTTTGTACATTCTTACTTTAAATGAATTTGTTGTTTCCGTGGGATAGTTATTGCAATTTGCTAAGCTTGTATATTTAGCAATAAAAAAGAATTTCCACGAGTATTTTATACTCGTAGAACTCCCCATAAACTTATTCAATCATTAAATAAAGAATTAAGATTCATCAAAAAATGAAAATCGTAAAACTGAAATTTTCACGGCTCCTGGATTTTTTTATACTTTCACCTTAAACAAGACAATAAAGCCACTAAAATAAAGCGTTTACGAAGTGTAAAAAAGATATGATGAAAATGAAAATAAAAGATGAAAGACAAAAATAAATTAACAGGAATTAAGAAGACAGAATATAACGCTTAACATTGCATATACATTTTTGAAAATCAAACTTGTTCGGAAAAACAAGAAAATGGAAGATAGTTTCACAACGAAAACTTTCCTAACTACGAGAGAAGAAACATTTAACATAGAACTTACGGTTTATATCTGACAATTTTAACAGTAAAGATAATAACTCCCTACCTGGTAATCTACTACTACGCTTAAATTCGGAAAGCTCATCAGAACAATTACGATAAAAATATCTATAAAACAGTCATAGGGAACATATGTTATGACGGATGGAAAGTTTCCTGCTAGTAAATATAAATTACTTACGGTTTTACCTGTCTACTATGGTGACACGCGTAGTCCGAATAATTGTTGTAAAGTTTATTCGAGTGTATAATACGTTAATACGTCTGTAGAAAAAAATCGTATTATACACCAGTCGTGGGCATGAAAATAAACTACATCAGACAGCAAGGAGTCTGATCCAATTATTTGAGATTTTGAGGAGCGTGGAGCCACCTATTGTTGTGGAGCCAACTCTGCTGTTGTTGCCAGGTCGAACCTGACCGAGTTACCAGCATCTGTTAAAGTCCCAGCTATGAGTAAATAGTGAATCCCCAAAGAAAAACAAAATACTATGAAAGATATAAAAAATTCTTTTTTATATTAAAAATGCCAAGAATACTTATTTATAGTAAAATTACCAGCAACGCATCAATCAACACGCCATGAATCCATATAATATCCTACAATTTCTTAAGGAAATCAAACTGTATTCAAAAAAACATAAATTTAACAAAACTACGCCATAAAATACACCTATTACCGCGTCTAGTAATTATGTTTATACAAAAAAAATATATATATATATATATATATATATATATATATATATATATATATATATATCCAGCTCTTATTTCAGATAACAACTTAAAAAGACTGTTTGACCAACACAAGGAATGTTAAAAGATTCATGTTAAAAGATAAGAAAATAAAAAAACAAATGAAAACTACAGACAAAAGTTCATTTTTCTCCATCAAAGACATTCATTTCTGTAGTTCACTGCTACCAGCAAACAGAAATATTTATCCTCCTGATGATGGCCATTTCGGTCGAAACTAGTCGAGGAATCTAAATGGAATAATAAAAAAAACGAAAGAATATTAATCCACAACCCAGTGTGTCCAAAGATTTAAATTTTTTATTTTCTTATTGTTCAATATATATATATATAATTATAATTATTTATGTAAAAATATGATTTCAACGATACATAAGAGTTCTCATGTTTCAAAACAAGAGCCAAAAACTTCAATATAATTATTTGGCCCTTGTTTTGAAACATGAGAATTATGTAGCATTGGAATCATATTTTTAAATAAATAATTATAATTATATTTATGCTCTACTCTTGTATCGAGCACTATTTTTTTTTTAAATATTAAAAAAAAGACTAAAGAACTTTGGATTATTTACCTAACGAGTTCTTCCCTATTTTCTATATATTTTTACACACACACACACACATATATATATTGTATTTGTTTTTTGTATGAATAATTCATGAATTTGTAAATTAATTGCACCTTTATTGAAATTAAAATAACTGATCCAAATGCAACATTTGGATAATAAGTGCGACATTACTGTAATTATTGAACAATAAAGTTCATGCCATTTTGACAGAAAATTTACCAGTAAAAAAGAATTCACTTATCACCATATTTGTATAAAAACGTACAATTGTAAAATTTAAATTCAAACTCAGCGTTGCTACTGCGCGCTCCAAAAACAATAACTCATTTCTAATAGCATTTTTCGGATTACAACAGTACATATATTTTCGTTGTCCTCTTATTACTGAGAGTAAAAACAAGAACAAAATCTATTCCATACCTGAGGATGTCTGTAGGAACAGAGGAAAGCTTGTAAAAATAATAAGAACTCATGCAACAGAAATTTATAGAAACAAGGATCTTTTCATTCATAAACAGGTTAGGGGTTTTTATATATTATTTGAATTGTTCGCGACGATGGATTTCTCGCCAATTAAATCATTAACCTTTATATTTGTTTTTTTTTATGATAATTCATGAATATATATATATATATATATATCTATATATATACATATATATATATATATATAAATGCTGAGTACCATCTACTATGTATTCAACTGTGAATGAAGAATAAGATAGATCATGTTTTTATTACTTCAAATCTCGTACGAAAATTAAATTCTGACATTAAATGACTGCAAAGGAGTTGATATGCTGTTAAACAAACGAATCAAATCAATGGTATTATACACCATCAACTATGGCATTTTGATTGCTGTGATAAAATTGTTCAACGTGACATTAAAGCCTACCCTGCCAAAAAAAAAAAAAAAAAAAAATCCTCAGGTTAAGACATTTTATATTTTCCGGCATCGCTAGATTTAACGGCCATTTTTCCTTTTTTTATTAATTCTATAGGCATGGAGCATGTTTAACAAACGTTTCACATTATATTTCGACTTGATAAATCTTTTCGTTTGACCTCGACAAATTCTACAGAAGAAATCGCGTGAAATATTCCGCGCTCAGCGTTGAAGGAAAAAAACGTCATTTTAAAATCCATATAGCTACATTTCTTCGGCTGTGAGAGGTCCATAATCGATGCCTTTTCTAATTTGCACCCAAACATCACATAACTATAAAGCTTTCAGAAACCAATTCTCAGCTGAAATCTTAAATCGAATCACTCGCGGTTATGTTTGACTCATTATAATTCAAGGACTAAAAGAAAGGCAAACATGTCGACAACGTTTGCCGGTAGTCAAAATGCGTTATTAGCACGCCTCTTTACCGATTGGCTGCTTTTAAGTTTATTAATTTTAACTGGAAGAATAATGTGAAATTAACAAATTATTTCAGGTATATGGAAATATTTTCCAGTAGATTTCCCCGGGATTTTTAATTTAAAAGCAACTCATTTGATAGCTAATTTGCAAGGACTTTTTTTTTTCAGAAACTACATTTGTTTCTATTCTGTTTTGTTTTGTTTTTATTCGGAGAGAGAGAGAGAGAGAGAGAAAAAAAAGTAGCGTCTATTAATTGGAGTTTATTGGAAATTTTATACACGAGAGAAACCGTTTTCTGTAAATTATTATAGCCAAAAGCGTTTGGAAGCGTTTAGATAGAGATATTGTCTGCGGGGATAAATAAGCATTCCTCGTGGATTCCAGGATAATACAAGGAGATCCGAATAACGCTCAATATCGATAAGTAATTTTACAAATAATAATCTTATTACAATTCTACTTGTCCGACTATTAGTTAGCACAAATGTTAGGCCCTGCCAAGACCTCATAAATAAAGGACTATTCTGTTTTAATCGCGGGAAAGACGGAAAAGACATACCAGAGAGGCAATGAGACAAGGAAAGAAAGAATGAATGAATGAAAGAACCCTTTAACGTCTCCTGTAAAAACTTCATAAATAACAGATTATTCCTCCCTTAGAACGAACGTTAGGTTTAGCCAATATCGCATCAATAATACATTATACGATTTTGATCGCGTTGAAATAAGGGAAATACATATCACATACTATATGTGGTTTCAATGAGAAAATGAATGAAAGAAAGAAAGAAAGAAAAAGGAGAGATAAATGGGTTTAATACGTTAAACTTTTCTACGTTCTCTTCTGGAAATGCAAAAAAAAAAGTATCCACTTACATCATTAAATAACGACCAGCAATCATATTTAAGATTGTTATTTCAATATTTTGTTAAAGTTGTTAAGCTCAATTATTTAACGATATAGGAATCTCTATAGATAGTTTATATTTTATATAAGGTGCTTTAAGCTTGGATGTGCGGCTGGTGTAATGGATATACCGGTTCAGAATGAGAAATCAGTGAGTCGAGTTCAAATTCCAGTCAGTTTCGTTTTATTCACTTACGTGCAAATAACCTTGGGAAATGTATGAATCCACCTCTTCTCCTCCATGCTATGGGTTGCATAGTGAGACGTATATTTATTACTTCCCAAAGGTCTTACAAATCAAAAATGTCTTTCAGTTTTAAATAAGCTTAAAAGGTTGATAAGTCGTTGTTATGGTCCAGGTTAGGACCAAGGAAGAACAACACGAAGACAAGAGGAGAAATAACGAAGGTATATATCCCGAAATAATAATACAAGATGTGGAAGGTGTTAATATGACTCTCAGTCTGGTTTGGAGTGAACTACTATCGGCACGACTCGATTCGATATTTACTTGCCCCCCCCTCACGAGGGAAAGATGTGGCACAAGGCCGAGTTTTACGTGGGTTTTCCGAGCCCGTAGGCTCGGTCAAAAATGCATGTAGAAACTGTAAAAACAAATTCGGGTTGGTCAACCTCCCCGAACGAGACTCTGCCCTTTGGCGGAGACTCCTCCGGGTTCCTCTCTGCTCAGAGGCAGATAGTTCGACCGTCAAGCCGAGAAGCTCGGCTTGATTCGGTATCTAGCCACCCTCCCACGAGGGTTGCATGTGGCACAAGGCCGAGTTTAACGTGGGTTTTCCGAGCCCGTAGGCTCAGCCAAAAAATGCCCGTAGAACCCGTATAAACGGGATCGGGTTGGTCAACCTCCCCGAACGAGACTCTGCCCTTCGGCGGGGCCTCGTCCGAGTTCCTCTCTGTTCGTTGTGTAACAGCATGACTCAGGTCAATTCTATTACAAGTTTAAAGAGAAACATTACGATTTCAACAGAGGGTGGCAATTGTATTGTTTCCCTTTTAATATACGCCACCCGATCGTGACTTGATTTGTGTGGGCTGCACAACGGAAAAATTAAATAAAAATTCAATGGACACAGATATGATGTCAGTCACAACAATGTGATATCAATGGAGCTTGCAGAATATGTCATTGCAAACGACTGTAATTACGACAAGCATGTTAAGGTGCATATTCTGAAAAAAAAATATTCATAATCTACCAACCTTTTGACCCGAGGATACTTACGTATTCAAATTACTAACTTTCCGGTCCGGAGAAATAAACAGAACGCCAGAAGATTACCATAAGATTTATACTAATCTGTTTGATTAATTCCTTTTAGTAACTAATCACTTAACAGGAAATTCTAAGATGATCATGACTGCCACCATATTAAGCACGTTTCCATTGCATTCTTTACCGCTGGAGGCGTTTTATTCGTTTTGACGCGTTCATTATCAGTACCGCCATTTTGTCAAAGAAACGTCTGTAGCAAGATTTTTTTTTTTTTTTTTTTTGGTACATGAATATATTTTTATACTTGAAAACCATTTTTATATATAACTTGCAGAAGATAGTCTTTTCATACATCACTCTCATCTCTTAAGTATTATTAATAATAATAATAATGAGTATAAAGAATTATAGTAATAATTTTATTGATCTCGCGGTCCCCTGTCGATTGTAATGTATCTTTGAAGAAATTTAAAAAAAAAACGATCAAAATAAAAGGATCTTTGTATGGAAATCTAAAAGTATGTGGTAGACGAGGACATCATTAATTCCAGTTATAGTTGAGAAAGGTTCCGATTTCTGGTAACCCATGCCTTAAAAAACTACAAAAAATTGTAATCACAAGTACAACTCAAATATTCCAAAGAGCTTTATCTATGTAAACTGTGTGTGATCTTAGTGATTTTCGTTAAAAAAAAATACTCCATATAAAATGTCATGATGCCATTTCTGACGTAAGGTCTCTGGTTGGCACCGGAAGGAATTGTGTATACAATAAACATCAAAGGTAATAATAATATAATAATAATAATAATAATAATTATAAGAAGAAGGCCACTAAGGAAATAGTTCATCATCAACATGACAAAGTGAGGGAAGAAGGAGGAACATATACAGTTCAGGATTATGCTTTGTATTTGTTCCTTTCATATAAAATTTAAATTTTATAACTTCGAAATAAATTTAGGTGTAATCGAAATCATTTGCTTAATCCAGCGAAAGTTATCCATGATATAAACATAAATGTTTGTACGGAAAGTAAGGACCTACGCACATCAGCGCGGCAGAAGTATTATCGTTGAACTTTTAAAATGTATGCTTAAATATTAATGCAATAATTAAATGCAGCAATCAACTTTGAGTTCTTCTATAGCTTATTGTTTCTAATCGAATACGGCAGCATTAAGTCACACAAAAATAAATCTCCGCTAACAGAGGACCAAATTGCAATGAAAAGAGCCACGGCTGCAGCGAGGAAAATAGTGCCCTGTGAAAATGAAAAACCAAATCAAACGGTAGCCAGGAGAGCTTCCGATGCTGAGAATATGTAATGACTTTGCGATTCTCAAACCTCTGAACAAGACAAAAGGCCCAATTAGGAGCCCTCTGCAGGATCTAGCTTAAATGCCGTCCGATGGGTCGGTTTTAAAGCTAGTAATAAATAAAAATGAATCTGTAAATTATATTCCAGTGTCTTGCTAATGAATGAAAAACAGAAAAATGCGATGCTTTTTGTTCTTTGAAATGACTTATTCTGTGACCTTGCGAGAATCGATTTTTCAACATGATATGGCCGTAATGCTTGTGGATAGATTTTTTTTTTAACAGTAAGGCTCACCCTGTACAAGACGCTGAGGTGAGGACTACTCGAGGTAGATGGTTACGTTAGGAGGCAGATTGTATGGATAGGAGATGGAGATACCGGTTAACCCTAGATCTGAAGAGGTTAAGATCGTAGTGATCGGGGAAACATTCTCTTGGGAGTCGGTTTCACACTTCTCTCCGATGAAAATACGGAGGCAATGTGTGTAGTTTGCCATAATGTAAGTGGCATGGCAGGCCTTATCCGTAACGTTAGGGGGAACCAAGTAATGTTGTTTGTCCGCAAACTTTCCGCAATACAATAGGAAGAGAATTGTCACATCCCGCCTGTGAAAGAGACAGGTTAGAGGGTGGAAAATAATTCATCATCCACAAGGACTCGGACACACTTTCGGACTCGATCGATTCTTATTTGATCGCTATGATAATAATGGTAGGTGATAATAAGAAGAACTTTGTGAACAGGAAGTTCATTTAGGAAATATGACACGGTGACGGAAGCGGAATACATTTCAGGATAACAGCCTTCGTTGCTTCGTTTCGTATCTTATTTAAAATTGATTTACATTTCAATATTAATTTGAATTTAGGTGTGACATGCCGGAGCCGCGGGCGGCTGTCTTTGGTTAGGATCGATCCTGGTGTCGGAGAACAAGCCCACACTGGTCGATCGTTGATGGCGTTTGACACTGCAGTTGGTCTTTACGTTGACCTCTTCAACTATGACCTCTTACTCACGATGTGATTTTTGGTCTTAAGAGGGTCAAGCTGAATTCTTACTGGGGTATCCCAATCAAGCTAAACCAAAGTTCAACAAAATTGAAAATAAATCAAAGTTGAAGTCACTAGATGATATTTATATAAAAAAAAAAAAAACCGTTCTTTTTTTTTTTTTTTTTTTTAATCCGGTTCTATTATTTGGCGACGGAACAGCTAACTCCTCTAAGGATGGCCAGACTTGACGACTGAATTTCTTCAAGTACTGTTGATTTTACTTTCAAGGACGGCACAAGGATATCGTCGGAGTTTTTCTTAACCCTTTTCGCCCGTATGCCATGTAAAATATTGTTAAATTAACCCTTTTCGACCATATGCCATGTTAAATACGAGGGTCATTCAATAAATAAGGTGAATTTTTCGATACAAGGACTTCTAATACAGATAGAAGTTTACTTTTTTTTTCAATGTAGTCTCCCAGCACTGTCACACACTTTTCCCATCTGTGCACAAGCTTCCGTATTCCCTCAGCGTAAAAAATCTTTGAACTGATGTCTCAGCCAGTCACTCACAACACTTTTGACTTCATCGTCACTTTTAAACTTCGTGCCTCTAGTGAACGCTTTCAAGGGACCAAACAGGTGAAAGTCTGAAGGGGGCAAGGTCTGGGCTGTAAGGGGGGGGACGAGGGAGCAGTTCCCAGCCCAGCTCGTTGATGGTCTGCACCGTTTGAGCTGCTGTGTGAGGCCTTGCGTTGTCATGATGCAAGATGACTCCTTCTGACTGATGAACCCTGCGTTTGTTCTTTATATCTTTCTTGGCCTGCTCAGCAGTTCACAGTAGTTCTTCTCTCAGACTGAATGAGGTCATTGACTGATTCGATCATCTCGGGAGACCTCACTTCTGTCGGCCTCCCAGGCCTGTCTTCATCCTCAACACTGCTCCGTCCTTCTTTAAACAAGTTAGCACACTTGTAGACATTTTTCGGCTGAAACATGTAGCACCATACACAGTTGACATTCTCCTATAAATTTCAACTGGTTTGCACCCGTCAGCAACGAAAAACTTGATAACTGATCGCTGTTCAATCCTGCAGCATGCTTCTTGGCCGGCCATCTTTGTTAATCGCCAAAACTCTCAAAATTTTGTTTTTTTTTAATCTGCAAAAGAAATTAAATCCATGTGAAAAAGAAGTAAAACAAAAAAAAAACATAGATAAAAATAAAAAAGTAAGCTTCTATCTGTATTAGAAGTCCTTATACCGAAAAATTCACCTTATTTATTGAATAACCCTCGTATTTTTACATATGTATGGCGCCGAACGCGTTTATTCTTTCATTTATATAAA
>CAHIKZ030004230.1:955000-965000 GCA_903632075.3 Acanthosepion pharaonis
AGAGGGACGAAAAAAAGAACAGTAAAAAGAAATGCATGCAACAGCGAAAGAAAGAAAGAAAGAAAAAGAAAGAAAGAAAGAAATAAAGAAACGAAACGAAAAATATATTAATACATCAGTGCCTTAGTGAGTAAATGGGAAAAAGAAGGAAGGAAGGAAACAAAAGAAAGAAATAGAAAAAAGCGAGGGCATCGAACGCAAAAAAGACAGAAAATAGAAATGAAAGAAAGAGTGACTAAAAAGAAAGAAAAAATTGTAAAAAGAATTGAATTTACTAGTGAAAGAAAGAAAGAAAGAAAGAAAGAAAGAAAGAAAGAAAGAAAGAAATAGAAAAAGCGAGAGTATCGAATGCAAAAAGAACGAAAAAAGTCTACTTAACAGCCTGGTATCTTACTGTAGATTTCCAAATTAAACTCAGCCATCTTGGAATACAGGCGGACCACAATCGTCCTAACAAATTTCTTAGGTTTTTCTTTGTGCTAAACTAAATCAGATTTACTAAAATAACGAAATAGATTTCTGGTATGTCAACATACTTTTAAGCACTTTGACAGTTTTTTCTTGTGTAAATATGATTAGCTGTCCACTCTAATGGCCTCCTTAATAATATCAGCCGGAACTGTGTAGCGTTGCTCCTCGGATCAGCACCTTGTTGGGTTATTTGGAGCCGCATCTGTGACAGGCTGAAAAAATGTGGCACGATCCAAAAGTTACCTAATTTCAAAAGATAAAAAATCACAGACGACGAAAAATATTTGAAGAAATAATTCTGGATGTTTTATTTAGGTCCTTCAACGTCGAGGCAGTAGGTCTGCTACTCAATTTCAGAAATTAAGGAACGCTAAGAGTGCTAGATAGTGATCATTCCCGAAGCGCTGACCAGGGGAAGGCTGCCGAAGCGAATCCGCTTTTATAAAAAAAAAATCCCTCTCTCTTGTCAGCGTAGAACTAGGAAAAGTGATAAATTGCTGCCCCCCCCCCAGCTGGCACTAAACCTAGATCGAAATAGTTGTGTTATATATAGATAAGAGTGTTACCTTGAAGTGCTTTTCGAAGTCATGGCTAAATGTAAAGTCATCTTTCACCCACGCTCTTTTAATAAGGAACATCGTACATCGTTAGAACTGACAACTGCACTATTGGTAGAGTTTGACCCCATCTCGAAGAATGGATTTTGAATGTTGACATATTATGCAGGAAACAATTTCCGCTAGTCGCAACACAAGCTATTAGTCGTAAATATTCTTTCAAAAATAAAGTGCAATTACATTTGATTCAGCTATGTGTGTACTATAATTTCCAATGACGTGAATCCACGTTTCAGGCAGCCCTTCAATATAGTTTGCACCTAATGAGCAACATTGTATATCGCTACAAAATCAAATTTACTATTGGTAGATGTCGAGTCCAGCTAAAAGCATAGATTTTGTTTGCTGACATATTAAGCGGGAATATTTTTTTAGATGCAACATAATCTAATAGTCTTGAGTTATAAATACTTTATGCTTTTGTTCCCAAAAAAATATTCTGCCAATACCTCTCTCTCTCTCTCTAGCCTTGATAGAGTTCAAAAGCGTCTCCGAGCCCTTGTGGGTGACGAATTATTCTCCACTGTTTAACCCCTCACTCACAGGCGGGATGTGTCAAGCCTTTTGCTGCTATACCGCTACTTCCAATGTAAGAGCCCGGACGAAGTACATTCCCTGGTCCCACCAAGGCAAACCTTCATGGCAAAAACACGCCATGCCACTTACATAGTAGCAAACCACCTATATTCTCTTCATATTCCATCGGTCAGAAGCAAGTTCCACTCGAGCAGCTTCATCCCACGAACCAGTGTCGAGTCACTCCCAACAGGATGTTTCGCCGATCACTACAATCTTAACCTATTTAAAGCCTGGGTTAATCGTTATATCCCTCACATAGACACACAAATGGATTCCACACGTAACCCCCTATCTCGAGTGGCTCCGGACATACTGTTAAAAAAAAAACAACAATAACAACAACAAAATATTTCTAGTGGACTGATGGCATTTATCAGCCAGCCCTTCGATACCGTTTTTCATAAAATTGCGGAGATTTTTATGTGAAAATCTGTTTTTCATTCATTCCGTTTATTATGCAGATTTCGCCCGCTGACTTTGCAAAACATGCTACAGTCACATCTCTAGTTTGAACTCCTCACTCCGCAGGACCAGTACACTTAGAGTTACCGTCATAGTTGTGTTTTCGCCTCCTATTTCACCCAAAATGCCATAAAACAGAAGAGCAAAAGAGACAATTACATTAATTCCCCATGTATAATACTACTTCATCCATAATACACCCACCAAAAATTGTGATGAAAGTGTAGTGAAATACTTCTACTTATGCATAATACGCACCCTTTGTTTTGTAATAAAACCCTATAAATTGTACCTCTCCAATTTCATTACGGCCAGCTACTCTTGTTAAACAAAAATAGTTTTAAACATAGCGTAATATTATTCTAATTTAGTTTTATAATGTTTCTTATTTTATTTTACAGCTAATGTTTAAATACTTTTGTAGCTGTGCATAATACGCACCCCTAATTTTTCTTATTATTTTTAGAAAAAAAAAGGCGTATTATACATGGGAAATTACGGTAGTCATTTGTAGAAAGATTTCAGTAGTAGCTGTAATCCAACACATTTTCTTTCATTAGGAAACTTTGAGTTGATAGGTATAATTAAAAATATACCTTCAAAGTATTGTAAGAAATACCTAGCCTGTTAAAAGATGTCGCCTTATTTTTTTAAAGAAACTTCTAGTAGTAAGACTTTTGTCTATACGATAAAGTGACAATCTATGTCGATATTATATTAAACAATGATTGCTAGGAAAAAGGAAGACCTCCAAATGCAAATTATAAATCGGAGATACCAAAACCAAAATTTTAATATATGGGATGTCTTTTAACAGACAACGAAAAGTGTTTAACTGAAATCGGAAGGTGTATTGGGATAGCGAAAGTTGCCTCCCGAAAGCCAAGCAGAAAAACCTAAATCTCCTTTTAAAAAAAGAGAAAAGATCACTGAAGTGTTACGTGATGTCTGTCTTCCTATATTGCAGTGAATGCTCAAAGATGAAAAAGAGACTTGAAGCAACAAAAATGTGTTTCTACAGAAGGATGCTGAGGTTACCGAGGACCGATTACGTGAGCAACAGCGAGGTTTTAGAGAAAATGAAAGCAAAAAAGGCACTTATACTTAACATCATTAGGAGACTGTGGAAATATCTCCGGCACATAATGAGGAAAGAGAGCTTGGAAAATCTGATACTCACAGAACGGAGTGAAGGCAAGAGGAGAAGAGGAAAACAAAGCATAACGTATTTAGTGATCTTCAGTAAATGGATAATGCAACAGGGTTTAGGAGAAATAGCAAAAAGATAAAATTTATTAAGAGCTACAAAGGACAGGAAGTTGTGGAGGGTCATCAACGTCTACGTCCTAAGAGGAAAAGACTCATTAAGAAGAAGATTTCATTTATTGAAAGCTAACTCTATTACAGCAATGGATTCAATATAACTGTTATTGTCCGGTTCCTTGTACCCCGGGTGATAGTCCAAGGTAGAACCAATAAAGAAGAACTCGAACACGGATATGGAATAACACAGATATATTACAAACAGGAATATATACAGAGAGGTAGAAAGTGTTAGTACGAACAATCAGGTTTAGTAGTAATTGTCTGAACGCGACTCTGTTTCGGACTGCCTCTGACTCGACTGACTGACTCGCTCTGACTGACTGACAGACTCCTGACGGACTTCACTCCAGACTTCAGACGGAACAGTATTTAGTCCCCCCCCACGAGGGAATCATATGGCACAAGGCCGGTTTGACGTAGGATCTCCCAGTCTATGGGCTCGGCCAAATATATGCTCTTTGAACCCGTATAAAAACGGGTTCAGGGTCGGTTTACCTCCCCGAAAGAGACTCCGCCCTTCGGCGTAGCCTCGTTCGGGTTCCTCTCCGCCCGAAGGTAGAGAGTTCAACCGATCAGCCGTGCAGCCGGTCGCCCGACTTCGGACTGAACTCCCTCTTGAGGCGCAGTATTTATTATGTATGGAATAGTCCATCCTGTTATTATGGGTAAGGTCCCATAACAATAACCGACTTTTTTAGAGTTTGGTTTTGGAGGTATTAAATGTTACAAACCGATTCTTCCCCCCATTGAGCCGTGCGAGTTCGGTCAGATGAGAGATCGAGTGCCAGGTTTTGATCATATAGAGTTTTGATGGTGCTCCCATAAACCGTGGTATCGTATTTACGAGAATGCTCCCCAGCAGATCGTTAATATACATGATATTCCCAACAAATTGACTTCATTTAAAATGGGAATTTCTGAGTAACTACACGTCCAATGGCAAACCAAATTAAAGAGATTTTCTGTTGAGTAATAAAATACTTATTTTATTAAAATTCGAACAACAAATGGATGTAGATTTCATAAAGTGGATGTAGATTTCATAAAGATATAGATTTCATAAGCTTTTCCCAAATCTTTAAAAATATTCAATATGCGCACCTCCTCTGACACGACACACAACGAGCCGATAGACCAGATCCTGTCAAACATGCTGTAGCGTGTCTTGCGTAACATTCTCCAGCGCCTCAGTGATTCTCTGTTTAAGTTCCTCTAGGTTTGTATGAAGGGATATAGACATGTACTTTCCCATAGCCCCATAGATAAAAAATACAAGCTGTCAAGACAGATGAACGTGGTGGCCTTTTCAACAGTACATTGTGATTATCACTAGTACTCACGACCTATCTTCCTGGTAGATTCTCATTGAGATACGCCCGCATAGTCGACTTAGTTTTTACACATTGGGCACAAAACGTCTGTATGCTGACCTAATTGAAAAACATATACAAAAATAGAAAGAGATGTAAGTAATCGGATTTATGAAACCAATAATCTGAAGTGTATTTATAAAAACTACCAAAAAAATACAACGTGATGAAGATACACAGATGAAGGTATTCTTATGGCAATGTCAGAATGGAAGTTGCAAGAACTTCTAGACAAAAACACATCGACAAAGTATAGAAAAGCGAGACGAAAGGATAATTAAGAAGAGTAAATATATATTAGCAAGACTGATAACCCTAAGTATGTGGTACGAATTGAAGGAGTTATAAACAAGCACGGAGGTTTAACTATCTGTGACACAGAGATCCGAAGGCGTATTAGAATAGTAAATGATGCTTTCCTGAGGCTACATGATATCGTACAACAACTTCCCCGGTCGTCCAAGACTTCCAACACCACGGCTGATTGATGAAAATCGCTTCGATCTCAGACCTACCCTATCCCACGTTGTGATTTATGTTTGATCATAAGGAGGCCAAGATCAAATCGTTGAAGCTATTTTCGTATAGGGCTTGTCCAAGCAGGGCGAAGATATACAAGGAAAAAATAACACTCGAATAAATTGAACAGAAGTAAATCCTTTTTATGTCAGTCCTTCGTACAATAAACGGTTATATCAGAGTTCGCATGCAATTAATTATCAGCCTAACCCGCATCTAAATGGTGATAAAGTGATAATATTGTTGACCTGGTGAAATCTGGTTTGCTGCTTTAGTAAAGTTTGGCACAAGGCTGAAGTCAGAGGCTTTTGTCGGCAGATAATCGCGTGGGCCTCTCTCCAGTCTCTGGTCTGGTCTCAACTCCGTCTCTTCCGCCTCTATTCTCTCTTTTGCTTAATTCGCTTCGTGCATTCGTATTTATGGTCATTCGCCTAAACTAGAGAAATAAGAGAATTCGATAATTCTTCCACTCACTCGTATCATTACCTCTCACTAAATCTCCTCAGTGAATGTGAGCTGCTTATCCGCACCTTCCTGGTATTTCAACTCATCTTTCAACAGGAGAATTAGGTCCAAATTCGTTGTCTACAAAAAATGAAATTTTCGCTTTGCAGATTGCATTTTCAGCTGTGTGTCAACAAACATTCCCCCCTAAGTCTTAGTCACTTTTCCATTGTCGTGTGTCTCGAAAAGGATCTCCAATCGGTTGTGAACTGGGACAGGAATTGGCTTGTCAACTTTAATGCTTCAAAAACAAACCTGCTCTCTATTAATCCCCACAGAGATCCTTCCCTGCCCTCCATTAGAATGTCTGACGCTCAACTTCTCGATAGCACCTCTCTCCGGCTGTTCGGTCTAACGTTGCCTGCTGACCTGAGATGGAACAAATACATTGAGTCAATTGCTTCGTCCACCGCAAGGAAAGTTGTCTCGCTGCGCAGCGCCAGGAAATTTTTCTCCCCGGAATCGATCCTTCAGATCTACAAATCAACAATTCGCCCTTGCATGGAGTATTGCTTCTATATATGGTCTGGAGCCCCTTCTGTTTGTCTCGGGGTTCTTGATAAGCTCCAGAGGCGAATATGCAATATAATTGGCCCTGTTCCGGCATCTCGTCTACAGTCGCTCTCTCACAGACGCGCCGTCGACTCTCTCTGTCTTTTTTACAAATACTTTCATGGCTCCGAGGGGCTGCATTCGCTGGTTCCCAGACTTCATGAATTCAAGCGCCCTATGAGGCTGGCATCCCGCTCTCACCCTTTCACTGTCGAAACTGTTAAATGTAGCCGTCTCTTCTACTCCAATAGCCTCATGTCTCGCACCTCTCGCCTGTGGAACACCCTTCCCTATTCCAGTTTCCCTGAGAGCTATAATCTCCAACTATTCAAATGTAATGTCAATCGACATCTCCTGTTGCCTTGATCTATCCATTATCCTTCTCTTCATCCTTTCCTCTATTACTCCTCTCTGATCTTGCTCCAAATCTTCTGTAACCCCTTGCGTCCTAGTGGCTTCCCGCCTTGCTTGGGGTGAAACGCTTAAAAAAAATGCTCGACACAAAATTCAAGTCATTTGTGTGCAATCCTCAATTCTTCCCACAGGCTTTTTTGTATTAACCCTTTTCGTTTCAATGTCTTTCAGCACATAGCACCTTCTTATGTTTTAACAAAACTTTCTTCCGTTTTACAGCGGCAACGACAAATATTATCACATACACAAAGATAGAAAAAATTCGTTAGAACAAACAAGAAAATATTAAACGATGTAATATCAATCCACTTATTGAGTAGATAATTTTATCCCAAATGACGATGACGCTTTAAGCGACAAAATGTGTTTCTTCAGAAGAATATTACGATAACGATGGTTTTGTCACTTTACGGCTTATCTATGTTATTTTCAAGCGGAAACATATTTTCATAACGATATTTCGTTCTTGCGAGTATCTATTGGATTAACAGTTTTTGAGAATAACTGTGATTTTTTTCAGATAGCAGTCCTGCTATTTAACCCATAGCTAGGAGAAAATGGATTTCTACTTTCCCCAAAGGTATTTGCATGAAAGGGAATGTAACGAACTCGATTAGAATTCGAACTTGGCTCTTCAATTTCTAATTGCGAACCGCTATCCACGACACGACCCACACCTTGACTACCAACCACGTGAATAAAAAGAACTGTTCTTGGAATCCCCCCAAAAAACATTGAAATTTCTGGGATACATAATGATAATACAAATCGGACAATTTAACGTTCACATGTCATTAAATGCATGACAGACAGAACTAAGCAGCGAGGGACCTGGGAAACGTTGCTTGGCGCTCAAAGGAGAGTAAGATGTGGTGAGATCCGGTCGACCACATCCTTAAGGAACAACACGCGTAAAAGATGCTTTTTTTTCTACTTAGGACGAAGAAAAAACTATCTTGGAGTAGGGTGAAAGAATTTTCGAAAAAGCAAAGTCCAATCAATTCGATTGCTGCTGATGAAATTCCATCGTTGTAGATGATACCACGTTCCGCGAGGACTTGTATTTCAATCGATTATCTAAACTAAATAGAATGATATAAATCAAGGTTTCCCAACGTGAGCCACATGACCCCATTGTAAGCCATGATATATTTTCAATGCCTACGAGGACAAGTTTGAAAATTTAGGAACTACAAAATGTATATAGAGAGTATTTTTAATTACTAATTATTATTTAAAATAAAATATTAAATTTATTAAGTTAAATATTAAATTAATCGAAGCCATATTGTGCAACATAAATATTTATTTATTGTAATTTTTCCAACTGATCTATGCAAAATTACCGTTTTTAGCTTCAAATTACTTAAAATTTAAAACTTATAATTTAAAGTTGAAATTAAGCTTTCAATTTTGAAAGGTAAATGTCCTGAGCAAAGAGCTCCAAGGAAATGACTCCATTTTGTTTTCCTGCAAGGAGGCAATTAACGCATCTAACAGTAAACTAAAGCTTTTTCTGGTTGAACCTTGAGAGACGGGAGTTTGCACAGTTCCCTTCCATAGTAAATATATCAACCGAGCTGTTTGATTATGACCTAGCAATGTATGGTGATCATTTGATCCAGTTGCATAATGATATGAAAACTCACTTCTCTAATCTACTCCTAATGAGAGTGCCGCACTGGTTTGTGGATCCCTTGAAGTTGACATGAGTGACCATAAAGAACTCGATTGCAGGGGACCACGGCCAGAATAAGATGGAGAAATATTGATGTAAATGATTACATTTTTATCTAAGTGTAGTATATAAAGTTACAAAGGACATGACATTTTGAAGAGGCATGATCGCCAACGTCCCGGAGGAACGTGCCACATAGTAGAAGAAAAAAATAGAGACACGAATAAGCGAAAATTGTATTTGATTAGCTTCTTTGAACGAGGGTGATAAGAAATCCTGAATTCTGTTGCTATTCACCGGTATTAATGTTTCTATTCAAATTAAAACAATAGCGTCACATACACGATTGCATGTCTCATCTCCAACGGCGAAAAATTGCAATATCTTCTTTTGTGTGTGAAGCCTTTGTTCCAGAATGTTGTCTTCCCGTGATTTGCGGGTTTGCTAATTATGAGGATATCGAAACATCAAAGGAAAGAAATTGATTTGAATATCGTGAGCTGACACCCACAAAAGGTTATCTCATTTTGACGTCAAATGGCTGTAGTCCGCCAAACATTTTACTCTCTAATGTCCTATGTACACGTTCATGCCTATATCCCATTAGAAATGATCGTTTAAGATCCTGAAATATGATTGGCTATTGTCTAAATAACTATACCAAGATGGAGCTACACTCTTGGGTTAAAGTAATGATCTGGGGGAAAACTGAAAACGCGAAAAGTCAATAGATTTAATGAATGTAATATGACAGAAAAACACAGGTCTCTGACATATACGCTTCCATTGTGAAACGGTATTTGTTGTTTAAGGAAACTTGATATTTTCCCGCTCGATTTTTCCCGCTAATACGAGGGTAGGTTAAAAATTATACGCACTTCCAGCATAAGATATATTTAAGTTTGTCACTCTGCTTTCTGTTAACGTGATCGAAGTTTGAGCCTGATCACGCCAGTTTTCCTACGGCATGTACAGTTCAAACATAGCCACTCCACTTGCAGTGGTGAAAATAATAGTTTATTGATAAAGTCTTACTAATTAACCCATAGCTGGGGAAGAAGAGGTGATTTCATACCTTTCTCAAGGGCATTTGCACGTAAGTGAATATAACGAAACAACGGGAATTAGAACTCGTCTATTTGATTAAAGATTCTAAGCCCTATTGCACCAACCGCACATCCAAGGCACCAGTATTCCTATGTGGTCACCTATTTAGATGATGACCAGTCTCAATGTTGCTTAACGTCGAAGATTTGTACGGGAACCGGTATTTCAACGTGATGAACACGTAGAAAGAATTCTACAGAATAGATTTACACACACACACACACACACATACATATAGAGGTACACACACACACACACACACACAAACACATGTATAGTGAACGATGGATAAATTGTCGTCTAAATTTCACAAAAAAGAATAACATTGGCATTTCATTTTAACAGATATATTTACCAAAATTACGAAAAAATATCTCGAAATAGTAAAGAATTTATTCAAT
>CAHIKZ030004230.1:970000-1082500 GCA_903632075.3 Acanthosepion pharaonis
TGTTGATGGACAACACAGCTGCAATCGCAGGCTGTAAAGCGAAAATTTCATTTTTCGTAAACAATGACTTTGGAGTTGATTCCCTGGTCGAAAGTTGAAATACCAAGAGGAGATTTAGTGAGAGGTAATAATATGAGAGAGTAGAAGAAGGGAATTCCCCAGAATTATCGAATTCTCTTACTTCGCCATTTTGGGCGAATGTCAATAAAAACGAATACGCGAAGCGAATTCGGCAGACGAGTCGCAGAAGAGAGAAGTGAGGAAGAAGAGACGGAGACGAGATCAGAAACAGTAGAGAGGCCCACATGAGTATCTGATGGCGAAAGCCCCCTTACGAAAGCCTTGTACCAAACTTTGCCAAGTCAACAACGATAATATTTGGACGCAGGTCGGGCTGATAATTGTATGCAAATTCTGATACAAACGAATTATTGTACGAAGGAGAGATATAAAAACAGTATTTACTTTTCTACAATTTATTCGAGTGTTATTTTTTCCCTATGTGTCTTCGCCCTGCTTGGGCCAGCCCTGCACGAAGATACCAGCGACGATTCTATCTTGGCTGCCTTATGATCTAAAAACATAACAACGTGGGATAAGATAGAGCTCGGGATTGAAGCGGTCACTTCAGCGGCCAGCCACGGTGTTGGAAAACTTGGACGACCCGTTGTACGGTTACAATATGAGCTGTGGATGACTTTCTTGACCAACAGGATGAACAGTCTTCTATGAATAGTCAGATGTTAGTTTACCTGGAAGGAAACAATGCAGTTATAAATAAGAAGAGTTGAGATTAACGCGCGCAAGTTATCACAGCTCCAGAATCCCTCCTTCAAAGTCAGCATATGAACCTTTCAGTCCGCACCCGGAGAAAGAAATAATCTTAAATATTCAGCTTATCTCGTATTTTGGTAAGTATGATGTCAGCTTACCAGGGGTTTCATAATAAGATTTTATTCTCAGCACGCCCATGACGAGCATATATCCTAAATCCCCTTGGCGAATATTCGATACATGAACATGAAATTTAATTCAGTTGTTGGCTATCTATCTATCTATCTATCTATCTATCTACTCTTTACACATATTTATCTCTCATCTATCAATTTATCTTCACACAAATTTCTCATGCCTATCTATATTTTTCTTTATCTACTCTTTAGACATATGTTTTTATATCTATCTATCTACTCTTCACACATATTTCCTCATTTCTATCTACTTTCTCTATATCTATTCTCTCTCTCTCAAGTATACATATATATATATATATATATATATATATATATATATATATATATATATATATATATATATATATATATATATCAATATATAGGATTATATATATACAGGAATAAACCAACAATTACTATTCTTAAAATATATATATATATGCTCAATACAGATATATTTACATATATATCTCTTTATCCAACAATCTATCTAGTCTTTACACAAGTATATATATATATATATATATATATATTTTTGTCATATCTATCTATCTACTATTTACAAATATTTTTCTTGCATCTACCTATCCTCACACCTATTTTCTCATGTCTATCTATATTTCTATGTATCTACTATTTACCCATATTTTTCTCATATCTATCTATCTATCTATCTATCTACTTTTCACACATATTTTTTTCTGTCTATCTATCTATCTGTCAACGTATTATCTAGAAATGTTGTTCATGGGTGTCGCAGGGAAATTGGATATTGCCCTGAAAAAAAATGCAAAGAATTTGGAAATGATTAAAAGGTTTCCTAAAATGAGAGTTTGCTTTTTTCGTCTCTGTATAATTAAGAGTTTCATTTAAACTACAACCTCTAAACAAAGGACAAACAGGTCCCAAGTTGATAGCAATTGCTTGACACTCATTCTTACCGCTAATTACGATCGCCCGTCGTAAGGTATAACTGTAACTTCGCATGGCTCGTTTCTCGCGCTAAAATGGCTATCAATTCGCTTGGCTGCAACATTTGCTATTGGATGAAAATTCGCATTCAGGTGTGTTGCGGTTTTAATTAACCAATGATTTTCATTCAACTTTCAGGCGTTTAAAGAACGACATACAACGAAAGGATTGCTGCTTGCGCCATCGGATTGGCAATTGCAATTTGGGTAAATTTTACTACAACACGAATGTATTAAATGCGGCTACCTTTCTTAGGATGTAAAAAGATTTATTAAAGGAGATATTATTCGCTTCTGAATTTCGGAAACATGTTTTTTCTTTTCTGTTTTTTTTACTTAAAGATCACTTTTAATATTTATTATATTTGTCTCTAGTTCTTTAATCTTTGGAGTCGTGAGATGGATAAAGAGAACGTAACAGAATGTTTTTAGTGTATGCATTTGGAATATATAGACACAATTGGAGAGTCTGCATCCTGGTTATCAATAAAACCTTTCAGTAAAATTAAAGTTATATAATCTACATATAAACTTCTGTGACTTCCGTTAGCACGTCCTTCCATCCTTCACACTCTGTACAATCTTCATATATTAAGCGACCGAAACTAATTTTTGAGGATAAGTGAAAGCAGGCAAGAGGATGCAATGTACAGTTGATTTTACTAGAATGCATACCCTACTAAAAATAAATGCTCATTTATTTTTGGAGGGAAAATTAAACGTTTTATTATTTAACATAAAAAAAATCACTTCCAGTATTTAAAACCAATTTAATGATTAAAATAACAATTAATGTTTTAATAAAAATGCAACATTATTTTTTGCACATCTTTCTTTAAGTTTTATTTACCAGAATCGATTTTCCAATTCGCCTTGCGTTTGCGAGAACTATAAATGAATCACAAGGCCAAACGCTTCTAAAAGTTGGAATTTAGCTCCAGAAAGAAAGAAGTCGACTATATTGAGATTCGAAATGAATGTTCAGAAAGCGATCATTCGGCCACGTGTCCACGAAAGTAAATTTAATTGCTAAAAATATATATTTTTGTATAGCGATAATGATAAATTCCAAATTTATTCCCCAACGATTCTTCGTCGTTTTTTGTTTCTTTTTCACAACATTTCTAATATATTACAAATTTGCCTTTCTTCAGGTTTTTGTAAATCACAAAGGATTAAATCGGCATCAAGACTTTCAAAAAGGAAACAAAACTGACGTTGTCTGTATTATAATTAACATTGTGCTTACATAGTAGCAAGGTAAAATGGAAATGTTCCATAATATTGCAATTAAAGATACTGTTGATAAAATATAATCCCAATATATATATATATATATATATATATATATATATATATAAAATAAAAATCCGTGGGTAAGTAATCCAAGTAGATCCTAATAATATAAAATATTAAAACTGATCCACAAAAGAGAGCTCAATATATATATTATAGAGCTTATAAAGAAATTACATAAAAATAATTATTGAGGGTGGGGAGAAATACCCGTCAAAATGGGGTACAACTGAGTTCCATTGTTATGTAATTCATACGTATATATTGTTGTGGATTCCGGGATGAAATACGGTACCAATAAATAACAAACGCCAAGAATGAATATAGGAAAATAATGTATTAACGTAATAATACAAACTGGTAAAGCAGGTTAGTAGTTCCAGGAATGCGGGTTAGTAGCAAAATATCTATAGAGTCTTTGGTATTGAAGTATCGCTGTATGACTTCTTACTGAGTCTACGTGCTCGCTCACGGTGAGTCTGGCTTGCTACGTTCGTTCTGTCTGTCTGTTACCTTCACCTTCTGTCGGTTACCTACAACGCTGTTACCCCACCCTCACTCTTCCGGTTATCTACAACCTTTCACTCTCGGGTATTCACGCAGCAGTAGTATATGTATATACTGGGTGAGGGCAATTGTGTAAAACGGGGAGGACCCCTCAACATATATATATATATATATGGTCAGTGCTCAGCGGCGAGTCCGTTTCATGCTCAAACGCAGTCTTCAAGCCATGAAACAAACTATTGCCACTGAGTGTTGACCTCAGCGTCCACTTTCATAATTGCATATGCTATATTCCTGATATTGAGTACTTTTAACCCATGAACATCGCATGCATCAAAAAAACTTTTATTTTATATATATATATATATATATATATATATATATATATATATATATATATATATATATAGAGAGAGAGAGAGAGAGAGAGAATTAAGAGATCAGCCGATTACGCTACCTTGATTTCAAATTTCGATATCTTCAGGCGATTTCGGTCAATTGCTTTCCTAATGCTTTATTTATTTAAAAAAAAAATTATGTATGATATATTAATAAAAAAATAAACAAATAAGCGTGAGGTACAGTAGTAGGTGGAGAGGTGATAAGGGGATAATTAAGTGTATAGGACATGTATCGGTGGAAGATTAATCGAAATATGAAGAGTTTCTTTTCATCCCACTTCATTTGAACTTACATGGAACGTTTTCGTATGTAAAGAATGGGACATAATTTTTTAATCTCTGGCTTAAAGCTTTTTTTGGTCTGGAAATTTTATTATGAATATTTTTTTTTGATAATGTCGGTAGACGTTGCTATAATTATTGTAAGATTTTGCTTGTTTGGCTAGTTTTGTAGAATTCCTAAGGTTTTCTAGCTTAAAAGATAACTTATGATTGTACCACCACTTTTTAAAGTTACCCTCGGTACACCCTATGTATATTTTTATCTGTCTATTTGTATCTATAACGTCTGCTTTGTAAATTACTTCTTCAGTTTTGCAAACTCCATTTAATGGACATATGCTTTTATTTCTACACCTGCATATTTCACTGTTAACAATGTTATGCGTCACGTATATTTTTGAAACTTCTGGCTTTTTGTCTTTTTATTTTGGTTTCTAAATTACTAGTACAGCTGTAGCTTAATTTAACTGTGTTTTTATTAAATGTTTTATGGAATTCGGAATTTTTGGGGATGTGTTTTTTAAAGTAATTTGAAAAATATTTTCCGTATTTTACACTTGAACTTAAGTTAAACGGGTCGGGGAGTTTAAACGAAATATTTTACTTTTCCATGAATTTTTCTTCATCAGTTGTTTTATTTGCAACTAGCAGTAGAGCCCGGCGTTACCCGGGGATGTAACAGTAAGAGAGAGATCAAGTATCCACCATCATAAAGACTAAAAAATAAAATTGACAAAGATTAAGTTTAAGGTTGACGGACACGCATGTCTTAATTAGTTTTTTTTTTTCTTTATGAATTTAAAAACCCAAACTCAGAGAAAAACATTGTTTTTCAATCGTTATGAGACTATCGATTGAATATAATTTTATTATAAACAATTGTCTTGTAAATGGAATTTTTAAAGCACTCTGAATGTAAAAATAAAAAAAAAGTGTTAAGAAACACTACCCAAAAAAAAAGTGATGTTTTGTTGAAATCGGTTGAAAAATGTTCCGATCCCATATATAAATGAACACACACTGGGCACCTCGGCGTGGTGTAATGGTTGCCTCTAGATCAGTTACGACTGAAAAGTGAGTTTTCACTAGATGCCCTATACTTTCGGCCTTTGCCACATCTTACGCTTGGAAAATAACTATAAATGAACACACAAACAACCTGGGTTTTATAATAAGTATAACTCGATATGAGTTGTCTCCCTTTCATTCTCGCGACGCCTCTTAATCGTGTTTTCAAATTGATTTCATGCAAAAACAATTGTGTTTTTCCAATTTTGGGCGCTGTCAGAACCAACGCAAAGTAATTTTACGTAGTCCTCTGAAGTGTTGTTGAAATCTGTTGAAAAATGTAGGAAATCCGATCCAATATATAAACGAACAGACACACACACATACAACCTGGGTTTTATAATAAGTATGATTTAAATTCCTGTTTGGTACTATGCCTCTCTTCTTTTAAAGTGTTTTCATATTCTTTCATTTTTTATTCAAAAATTATTTTACTAGAGGAATCTCTAGATAACCTGGACTCTAGTCATTTTGGGATTTGCTTTATTATACTCGCCGGGTGTTTGGGTCTAATATTCACGTATTTTAATTTTGTGTTGGGTTTCATGTATGAAGAGACATTGTCAGTGTGTAGATTTTATTCTACATCCAAACATTTGACAGCTTTCTTAACGACTTATATATATATATATATATATATATATATATATATATATATATATATATGTTGTCATTCCCACAAAATCTTCACTGATCGGTACAAAATTACCTCCCACTGCCTGTTTTTTACTCATGAATCGTAGTCTTTGTAGAGTTTGTAAAGTATGAATTAAAATACCAAAATAGGTCAGACCTTGGGGCTACCCTCGGGATTTCGAGAGAATCGCCAAAAAATGGAATGTTGCGTGCTCCTTTCAAAACTAATTTCCTAGCTCACATCAGCCCAAAGTGACTTTCTATTTCTGTTGTGTTTATCATATATTCAATAATAATAATAATAATGAGAAGAAGAAGAAAGAGAAGAAGAAGAAGAAGAAGAAGAAGAATGAGTAGGAGGAGACGTAGGAACAGAAGAAGGAGTAGAAATTCAAACTATACCTGTAAAAACTTACCTGAACATTTACGTATCTTCGTCTAATCAATTTTGCCTGCTAATGGTAAACTCATGGCTGGATGATTTAAAATTTTAGGTAAATCCTTATCTAAAAAAAAAAAATTGGATGATATGCACTTATGGTTTGAATAGTTTCAGCATCCTGACTTATTAAGATTTCGTTAAAACAAATAAGGTATAATTCTTACTAACTATTCCGTTGAAATGGTGACCCCCAAACTTTTGGTCTATAGTTCAAGTGTTTAATAAATATAAAGGATTATAATTTAGAGATGAAGTTACAGAAAAAAATTATCCTTGTCAGCATTTCTGTAACAAGTTATTGTGACTAAAATATTAAACTATGTTTCTTTGGAAATATTCTAACATTTTATTTGCTGTATTATAGCTGCTTCACACGCCTGATTTTCTAAGGTTCTTTGAACCTTCGGTGAACTTAGATAATTTTTTATTTAATCCCAGAACGCTTACTGTTATCACTATTTTATTAGTTATTAGATTAAAAGCCACACTCTGTGCTGACTTTTAAGCTAGTTCCCGCGGAAGGTTAATTGCGCATCCTGCCAAAAATCTAAAGGGACCTCTTGTTCAGCATAGAAAACAGCAATTTGAAGAAATAACTGAATTACTCAATTCACTCCATGAAAATTCAAAACTTAACTTTAACACTGAGTCGGGCTATAAGTTAAATTCCGTCCGAAACTCCGATTCGGTCCAAAATTCCATTTCAGACCGAAATTGAGTTTTTCATATCACAAACTCCGTGGAAATTCAATTGTGTTGAGTACTTCAAATAAAACTCAGTAAAACTTCAAAACTTCACGTTGCGAAACCTTTCCCTTTAGTTCTGATTCCTTGGCATTTTGAAAAAAATAAAACTGAAAAAAAAAAACAATTCAAAAAAAAAAAAAAAAATAAATGTTCTGTGTTACTCCAAACTCAATACAAATTAAAAACTTAAAATTGCTAATTTTTTCAGTTATTTAAAAATTTGAATTTTTAACTGTTTCTTCATCATCCGGACACAAATCTCAATGCTGGACGTTCAAGCACCAGATGAAGGTCAGATTATCAATCCCAGGATCACCCTAATGTCAAAAAGGTATAATATGTCTATATAGAGCAAGTGTTGCCCGAGTTAAATTTGTTTTACACTGACGGACATACAGAATTTGCCGTTTATTTATTTAGATATAATTTTTTTTTTTTTTTTGGTAAACATTTCGATCTCCTATATTTTTAAATGATTTCTCTCGGCAACTAATTAACTTGACCCTGAGCAATATTCAGACATTAATTTAACAGGGTACTTTTAAAGAAACCGTCTTTGAAAGGTTCAGAAGAGACTCGTCAATGCCATTTTATCCTTTAGGACTGCACTTCCCTAAAATTTTCTACGGTGGTATCACTTTTTAGATTTTTTAGCGAGCTGGGGACTCCTGCGTCAATAATGCCCTGATAAATCGTGCAACTAATTTAATGCCTCGTGCAGCCCACTGAAAGTCAATCTGTAATGAACACAACCAAATCTCAGTCATCGAAGATGTGGGCTTTTGATTCACACATTTTTTTTTAATTCTCTACGCAAGTGTTATTGTGAAAAAAGAGTTCAAGCCGGAATTTGAACTCATCTTCCCCTTTCTCCGAGCTGCTCAATAGATCATATGGCACGGTAATCTGGAGTATATAGCCTTCGGTTGCGAGAAAAATCCGAATTTCGAACCATGGAGATAGTAGCAGAAAATCACTCCACGAAATTTCAGCATGAATACTGTAAAGCCGTAACACGAAGGGAAATTAAAAATAATAGTAATCAGGCATGGCTGACCACATATGAAGGGAAAAGTGAGATAACTGCCTCTTTTGGGATGAGGTTGAAATAATAGACAGAGTACATCTCTGGAAAATACGAAAACTTAAATAATCAGCGCATATGCTAGACCACAATAATGTCCTGAGCTGGCCAAGCGTAGAAATGAATACAATATGGAAACAGTAATACGGTGTGGTAGAGAAAAAAAAAAAAAACTTTATAACACAAAATGGTAATATGAGCTATGGTAAAAAATGATCACTGTGACATTAGGTTTATAAGTTCCAAAAATTCATACACAAATGTTCTAAAGGATACATGGCCCAGTGGATAAAAGCTTTGGTTGTATCCAATAATCGACCCAATGAGTTGTTCAATACCCGGCTACAGCAGAATTGAAAAAAAACCTGGAGAGTTCAGTTAAAAGGGAGATAACTGATACTGAGATATCCGTAGGAAGCATGGTACGTGGAACCAGAACAATCTACACTTAATAATGGGGACAAAATTACAATCATCTGATGAAGGCCTAGGGGTATAGCGGTCGAAACGTCGTGGATATGGCAACAAAGATAGACCATGGAAATAGTGAAAATACTTACGCGAGAAATAATGGCAATATATATGCATTAGTGAAAAGGGAGTTGTGAAGTAATTTTCTCCCGTACATGATGAAGAGCTGTTATAAAACATCGTTAATTGATTGATTTATTTTTTACGGTTTATCAACACTTTGTGGACTCTATTCTTGCAGCTGCGTTCTTTCTTGTCTCCATCAACGACCTTCTCGATGTCATCATTTCCCAGCTACTTATGTATGCTGATGGTACACATATTTACACCTGCGTTAATCGTATGTTCGAAAGGGCCGGCAAAGTAAAACTGGCAGCTGCTCAAATGGGGCTCGGAATAGCTTGTCAATTTTAACGCCTCCAAGACAAAAGCTGCCCTGTTGCAATCAGCTCACAGACCCCTTCTTTCTCCTCAATCAGTATGGCTGAGGTTATACTCCAGGAGAACACTTCCCACGCATATAACCGTTGCATTACCTGCACATCATAAAAGCGTGAAATAATCTTGCTGCACTCTCAGACAACAGTACCGCCTCTTGGAAAATATGCAATTGAATATACAGGGTTTTTCACAATTCTGTCTCACATTAGGACACTGTATATTTTAATAACTACTAGGGTATAAAAACACAATTTATATTTCCTGAACTCTAATTTTTCCACGTTTCTATACAAGTTTTTACACGTGTTTAATATGAGCATCGCGTGTTTCACGACACACATCCAAAAGAATTTGTTCAACTGTATCTATAATCTAAAGCTGGGGGGCACCCTGTTCTCTTTGCCGGGCACAAACACCCTCCTCCTTAAATTTTGTATGTCAGTTAAAAATGGAACTGCTGCCTGCTTGCTAAACGTTGTATGAAATTGTGTTGAATACGTGTTCATGATTCAGTTTGGACTTTTGTCTTGTGAATGACATTACTTGAATTGAAAAGGGACAAAAACAAAATGAATTTTAATTAATTAAATTGGAATTAAATTAACAGAAGAAAACTTGACACTTTTAACTATTAAATAGTTACAATTCAATCATGCTACCATTTCTGGTTAATGATATAAGAGTTCTTAGAATGTGACATAGACTTTGAAATACCTTGTGTTCGAGAAGAATAGCATCTGTGACAAGACTAAGAGCTATTAGAAAAGGTAAGGCTTGAAGAACACCAGAAAGCTGAAACACGAGGGGAAGTGGAAAAATCAGGTGTGGCTGACCATATATGGAGGAAGAAGGGAGATCACCGCCCTCTGTGGGATCATGTTGAGATCATAGACAAAGAACACCATCGGAAAATTCGTAAACTTAAGGAATCAGCACATATGCTAGGCCACAAAAATCTCCTGAGCCGACCAAGCATGGAAATAAATACAATATGGGAACCAGTAATAAGGAGTGCCAGAGAAAAGCAATGATAACAACAAAGTTGCAATATGCGCACTGGTAAAAAAATGAAATGTTAACAGCAAAAATTGCAATATGAGAACTGGTAAAAATGGTTGCTGAAAACTAAGGCTTATAATACCTCAAAATTCATAACCAGATGGCCTCAAATACACATGGCACAGTGGATAAAGGCGTTGGTTAGATCCAGTGACAGGACCCAAAGAGTGTGAGTTCAATACCCGCTTAAGCCAGTGGAGGAGAAGAGGGAAATTTGCAGGAGACATTCATTAAAAACATGGCACGTGGAACTAGAACAGTGAGCGAAATAAAGGGTTCACTTCGACATTCCAACCACCTGAAGAAGGCCGGAGCGTACAATGACCGAATCGTTGTGATAAATATGGCGACAAAGATGAGTCCGAATAATGTAAATAATGTACATAATACCTCAGAAATATAGACAGATACTATTAGAAAAAAAACAGTTAACTCTCACTGAAGAGATTGTTGCGTAAATTGACCTTCTTAATCTTTCTTCATACCAGCGTGTATTAGTCATTAGCTGCGTGACAACAACGAAGAATCCGACCATTAGCAGAAGAATCCTACGCATCTCCTACAATAACCATATTGCAAAAGATGCAAATGCGAGACCGTTGGACGATCACATAAACACGATCACGATTGACTGATTCATTGATTTGTCTGTTAAACGGCATATCAAATCTTTATTCGTTATTTAATGCCGAAATTTAATTTTCTCCGGTGATTTGAAGTAATTACAAAATATGTTTTCACAACTGATACATGGTAGATCAGACTCAGCCTTTTTGCACATACATGTTTGTGTGGACAAAATTTCTAGAGGCTGTAATACATATAGTTATATTTAGGATTGCAGTTCGATTTTCTTTAAGAAAGTGTAGGATATTATATGGATGAATGTCATGAAAGCGCTTTTTCGTGTAGTTTGTTTGGTTGATTTTGTGTAGCGGGCATATAAACATCTATAGGTTATTTAATGCCGAAATCTAAATATTTCGAAAGCAATCGTATGCCTTCAACTACAGAAAAAAATATATTATTGGTCATTTGACTATAAATATTCATTGCTCGTTTTTTGGTTGACTTTGTGCGGTGGCATACCAACCTCTATAGATTATTTAATGCCAAAATCTAAATATTTCGAACGCAATTGTATGCCTTCAACTACAGAAAAAATATATTGTTGGTCATTTAACGATAAATATTCATTGTTCGTTGTTTGGTTGACATGTGTGGCGGCATACTAACCTCTATAGGTTATTTAATGCCGACTTTAAATATGTTGAATGTAGTTGTATGCCTTCAACTACCGATAAAATATATTGTTAGTAATTCTACGCTAAATAGGTATTGTTTAAAATTGGATGATTAATAGTTATTGTCGGTAATTTTTGTATAAAAATTTTATTGCTGGTATCTTTAGTATAAAAACGCATTTTTATACTTTCGTACGGTTTTTTTTTTATTTAAGCTTTCTCTATTTGCTCAAAGCATGGGACCATAGCAACTGCAACCAAATCGGATCAGGGTGAACCAGGGAACAACCTCAATTAAGAGGTGCATCCACGCTCCTCAAAACCCCGCATATCTTGTTCAGAGTCTTGCTGGCGGTTGTAGCGTCGTCAAGAAAAGAATTTTGAAATAAAAACAATTTTTTTCCCACTGTGACCATACAGCAAATGACTTTAGGCAAAAGAAGCAACGGTAGATAGAGAAAAAAATCGGCTGGAAATATCAGTGAGTGGTGTTCAACGTAAAGATGCAGATATTGCCACGCATCAGAAGCATGTGAAGGGAGGTAGTTTATGTGCTTAGGTGTGCAGTGAAACTATCACCACATCTGGGTCATGGAACTGACACTGCTCTATCTATCTATCTATCTATCTATCTATCTATCTATCTATCTCACCCAATCTGTTCATATCCATTTATCTACTCTTTATCTTTTATTTTACACTTGTGTCGTGGGGAATTGGATATTAACTGAAAAAAGCAGATAAATCGGACATTTTTTAAAGGACTGTTGAAATTAGAATTAGCTCTTTCGTTCCCTGTGTCATTAGATGTTTTAGTGACATGAAAAAGACAAACCTTCCTTATATATATATATATACTAGCAGAAGAGCCCGGCGTTGCCCGGGGATGTAACAGTAAGAGATAGATCAAGTATCAACCATCATAAAGACTGAAAAATAAAATTGACAAAGATTATTGTTTAAGGTTGACGGACACGCATGTCTTAATTAGTTTTTTTTTTTTTTACGAATTGGTCAAACCCAAATTCAAACAAAAACATTGTTTACAATCGTTATGAGGCTATCGATTGGTGAATAGAATTTTGTCTATAAATGGAATTTTTAAAGCATTCTGAATGTAAATAAAGAAAAAAGTGTGCAAGACAATAAGAAATACTACCTGCCAAAAAAAAAAAAGTGGATGTTTGTTTTATCGGCTGAAAATGTAAGAAATCCTATCCCATATATAAAGGAACACACAACACACACACACACACACACACATAAACAGCCTGGGTTTTTAACCTAAGTCACTCCACGGAATCGCTAAAACATAGATCATAGTCTGATGAAAAGACGCCAAAGTTTATGAAAAACAAAATTTTATCGTCAAAATGCTTATGTTTTTTATGAAGAGGATAGACTAATTTTTTAAAATTATTTTTAAAAATTTTTTCCATCTTTTTAGAATATTCTAAATTTTGATTTAAAAACCTTGTTTCTCTTTGTCGCAACAAGGGGTAGTAAATAACATAGATAATTTTTAGCGCGTTTTTTTTGTATTTACACACATTAATTTGGAAAATCTTGCAAAAATAAAATAATTGTCAGATGTTAATGAAACTTTCAGAAACTATTCACAGATGATCGAAAATTAAAATAAATGTTTTTTTTTTTTATTAAAGTCATGGCAGAAATATTTTTTTATATTTATTTACCCCATAACTAATTTTATGAAAAACTCTAGAAATTCGAGACCATCGGTTTTAGTGATTACAATAGTTAAAAGCACAAGGCTTGAAGAATGCAAATCATTTTTTTTTTTGGCCAACGTACCTGAAAATCAGCTGTGAATTGTAACATATAAAAACTCAATAAAACAAATATATTATTTAGTTTCAAATGCTTTTATTTGTTTTAATTTGTTTTTATGAATATGGACAATATTTTCTGAAAGCAAAAATTTTTTCAATGAAAATTGAATTTTTTAATACAATTATTTCTTATTTCTTTAAATTTAAAAAAGATTTTAAAAAATGTTTAAATTGAATTTAAAAAATATTTTAACATTAGTTAAAACTTAAAAGCAACATCAACCTTTCAAAATGTCCGTGTGAGATTGTCATTGTCTAGCGCTTTGAAAATTGTATAATTTGGACCAATCAGATTAGCCATGGTAATTAAGAAATGTAATTTTTGTGTTTATAGTCGGACAGTAATTATCAAGTACGGAAGACCAACCAGAATACAATTTAGTTGCATTATTTGAGTTCACCATTGTTCTCCGCTGTTAAGCCCTTTACTTTTGCGAAACACGTATGGAGAAGTTAATTTGAGTTTTCAATTTCAACTGAGAAGGGTACAGGTAACAGTATCATCTTATGAAATTTAACTACTGCTAAACTTTAATTTATATGATCTTATTTTTATATTAATCTCAGTTATGACATTTTTCCATAAATGAAATATCAAAATTAATAATAAAATGAATGGAAATACAAATAACACAGTAAAATGTAATAAATGTATTATGTAAACTTAGTATTTCTGCTTTGTTTTATTTTCAAATTACGTTAAGCTTGGTTCAAAATATTTTAAATAAACAGTATAATTTCTGTTTTTATTAAAATCAGTTTTGAAAAAATGATAATTGATTTTTAAAAGAATAACAAAGTAAGATTTTAATCTTTTTTATCAAATCGAAAAAAAAAATGATTGATTGTCCTTTTTTTTTAGCAAAATGTAATGTAAATTGAACTCCACATAATTGATATATATATATATATATATATATATATATATATATATATATATATATATATGTGTGTGTGTGTGTGTGTGTGTGTGTGTGTGTGTGTGTGTGTGTGTGTGTGTGTGACGTTATTGGAATGGATCGAGGTCGACCCCAGCGTGCGGCACCTTTGGCAACTGCCTGAAAAACATAAGACGTAGGGTAGATAGAACTCTTGAAGGCCTTCGATAGCTGTGGTAGCACGAAGCCATATTTCATCATGGCCGAGGGCTTCTGCATGCTGGCCTTGTTGAAATTGTTGGTCACGCTAAATAACACGCTCTCTCGCAGAAACTAATGTCTACTCAGGATAGTTGCAGTATAAACCACCGGTGGGCTCTGTGAGTGTTGAACAAAACACAAAAGTGCCTGAGCGAGCATCTGCAATAGGGATCGGCTAGACGCTCTAGTAGACGTGTATCCTCTAATAGGAGTGGCCAGCTATTATTATTATATATGCATATTTGTATGTATGTATGCATGCATGCGTGTGTCTATAAATCTACTTATTTGTATATCTCAGTTTCTATCTATCTATCTATCTATCTATCTATCTATCTATTACAGTCTTTTACTATCTATGTATATATGCATCTCAGGTTTTTCAGATCTATCTATCTATCTATCTATCTATATATCTATAACTTTCACACATATGTGTCGTATGGAATTGGATTGCCTATTAACTGAGAAGAAAAAGCAAAAAATTGGAAATGTTTGAAAAGGTTCCCGAAATGAGTTTTCTATTTTGTTCTCTACGTCATTACGTGTTTCAATGACGCCAAAAGACAACACAGGGCCCAAGTTGATAGCAATTGCTTGTCACTCCTTCTTACCGCTAATTACGATCGGCCTTCGTAAGCAATAACTGCAATTTCTCATTTCTCGCTTCTCTCCGCTAAAATGTCTATCAATTCGCTTGGCTGCAGGATTTGCTATTGGATGAAAATTTGCATTCAAATGAGCTGTTTCTATTCTGTGTTTTGTTTTTAATGTAGTTACTCCCCCCTCTTTTCTATTCCCTACTGATTTGACAGTTTTTCCCTCAATTAGGCGCTTCGGTAGCTTTATTGTTTTCTGATCGGTTGAACTGCCTTTCCTGTTCTCTTCGAGAAATTTATTGGTCATAGTTTCTTGTGAAATCTCTGAATACAATCCAAATAACCTTTGTAACCTCTATGTTGCATTTATAAATACTGTTACCTCACCCTTACAAGGCCCAAGTACCGCTCAAGCTAGGAGGTACATTAAGATTGTTGTAAGGGAGGAGAATGGTAGACACAAGAAATACATATTATGTAGACGTGTCGAGGGTTGACAGTGGGCTTAAAGAGACCAAGACTGGACCATCATCCCAGGTGTAACAGTTCTAGGGACGAATCTGAGGAACACTAAGGGGATGAAAAAGGAACACTAAGAGAATGTTAACCATCGTGAAAATGCCTTTGCAAGTCCTAGGAGTGAAGGTCTGAGTTGTTTGACCTAAGTGATGTAACTATTTCGACCATCTGCCACAGTAAAAACGGTAAAGTAGTGAGAGGCTTGCAAAGTTTCCTCTGTTGGATAAGGGCTGCAAGGTGGAAGATAATTCATCACCCACAAGTCTGCAGAAGCATTTTGTCGATATTGGGAAGTAAATATTGGGAAAAACTAGACCAGATATGGCAATCTCTCTCTCTCTCTCTCTCTCTCTCTCTCTCTCTCTCTCTCATATATATATATATATATATATATATATATATATATATATATATAATATTATAAAACCCAGGTTGTGTGTGTTTGTGTCTGTTCGTTTATATATTGGATCGGATTTCCTACATTTTTCAACTGATTTCAACAAAACTTCACTTTTTTTTGGCAGGTAGTGTTTCTTATTGTCTTGCACACTTTTTTCTTTATTTTTACATTCAGAATGCTTTAAAAATTCCATTTACAAGACAATTCTATTCAATCGGTAGACTGTCTGTTTGTTTGTTATCGAACTTATCCTAGGGCTTTGGAGATAGACACCCCCATAACTATATATATTCTGAAACTACATTATTCAGGGTAATTATGATTCATTTTGATCAATGGGGGACTCCGGGGAGCAGCCCCGCTATTGAAAATTAAATTTAAATTTGAAAAAAAAGGAATGACTATCCAAAATATAGAATGAGAAAGTCAAATGATCGAGGTCACATAGGCAAGATCAAGATGAGACAATATGGACGTCAAGTTGAGCAAGAAATCACCAATCAGTTGGTCGTGCCTTACAATACACATTTGTTGTAATTCAAAAGTCATATAAATATTGAAATCTGCTCATCAATTCATTCAATCAAGTATTGCTTAAAATACACATCAAAGGGGTCACATCAAGCTTTTTTTTTTACACAACACCACACAGTGATTTTTTCCCCTTTGATATAAATTCAATTTAAATTTGAACAAGGAAATGACTCCTATCCAAAATATAGAAGGAGAAATTCAGAAGACGGAGATCACATCGGGAAAATCATTGATTAATACGGAAATGCATCATTTTTCTCCACAAATTATAAAAATAATTTAAAATCAATCATTATTTTCTTACAAAAACATGTGAGACACACAACAAAGCGCGGGTAATTCGAATAGTGTTTTATATAACGAACGGTTTGTTTCTTTTTCTCTTTTTTTTGCTGTCTTCTAAATTGTGTTTATCGTCGTGTAAATGTCGTTGGATATTTGTTTGTTGTTATTAATTTAAAACGGTGTTTTTGTACTGAATAATACTTTGGTCTTCACTTGATTGGTTCGGTGTTTTTGATAGGAAACGACAGATCTTTGAACAAACTATGAATAAAATGAAAATATGGACATACATAGAGTAATGTTGCGTGACTTATCCGAGTTGATTGAAAGACATGTTTTCTTTTGCTCGTTAATCTCGCATGAGTAATTGAAAAGGCGACATGTCATGTATCATATGACCAATTAAGAAAACGCTGAAAGATGTTGATGTGCATTTTGCCAGGGAAAGTCAACGAGTAAGTTTTCACACCTCTTTTCTCACTTTTGATTGGGGAAATGTAGTCAGTCGACATGAAATAAGAAAAAAAAAACGTGAGCGTTTCTCTGTCTCACGATAAGGTTGGTAAAATGGATAGCGACTCGAAATATGAAAATCTGTGAGTTGAGTTCGAATTACAATCGGGATCAGTGCATTCACTTACGTGCAAATCCATTTACGAAATGTTAGAATCCATCTTCTCTCTCCAGCAATGGGTTAAATATTAAGATTTGTATCTGTAAAATATCATAGTTACTCTAAAATAATAGTTCTTAATGCAAGATTCATTTCAAAAATATTATTCTTATACAAGTCAAATCAAATTTTCGGCTTTAAGTTTACTGTCATCATAATCTCTAAGAAAGGCAATATTGCCACTAAGACACATCGGCCACTGGGAGAAAAGAATAACGAACAGACTTTAGTGAACAATAAAAAAAAACAGATTTCAGGAAGATGGCGGTTGAAGTTGCATTTATATTTTAGAAGATGACAGGAAAACATGCAACCGGAAGAGAATTCAACAGACGAGAATTCTGAAAAATCAAAGCTATTAGAATAGCATTTACGTTTACATTTAGTTAATTCAGCCCTAAATCTGTGAGACCTAACTGACAATTTAGTACTACACTTAAATTCAGGAAGTCGAAGTACCAAAGATGAAAGCCCATTAGAACAATTGACATGAAATTATTTATAGAAAATAAAGAGGGAAGTCACGCCACGGCGGTGTGAAAAGAACTGAAACGAAGGTGCCGGGTCAGGACCTATAAAACTAAAGACCCTTGTTTGAATTTCTCTTGTGAATGGTTGAGTAATAACAAAAAACAGGTTTGCAGATATATCGTATATTAAACAGTAAGTACAACAGAAGATTATTACACAACTAGTGAGACTGTATCGAATGAACTAGCGTTCACTCTATTCACAGTTTCCTGTTCCCCAAAACTTTTCTCCTACTAAACTTATAAGAGGCGGAAGAGTCTAACATAGACTCTTAGAGGGAGGAAACCACAGCAGTTTCTTTTCTAGAACCTCGAAATATATTGCAGAAGCATCGGATCAGATATAGCAGCATTATTCACTGCAAGGACGAATGGTAAATTTGTAAATGTCTACGATTGATTCCTGGCGAGGACATTTCCCTGGCAAGATTCTATGAACAAATATTACGAGCAGATGTAGCTATTGTTCCAATATAATCACCCACCTCGAGTCAGACGAAAACGTGATACCAAGAAGGCACAATGAGTTGCTATCCTGGAGCTTAGACTCAGCCATGCTGATGGATGTCAAAAATAGTTTACTGCGAGGAATAAAACAACAGTTTCGTCTTGGAGGCGTTGAAATTTTAGAAATATTCTTAGCCCCAGTAAACAATTGATTGTAGTTAATTTTCAAGAGCAGCTGCCAGTTTTATTTTGCCGAACCTTTCGCACATACAATTAAGAATGGTATACATGTATGTGGCATCAGCGTAAATACCTCGAGAAGGTCGTTGATGAAGAAAAAAAAGAATGCAGGTGCAAGGATAGAGTCCACAAAGTGTTGATAAACCGTAACAACAAATCAATTAATTAACGATTTTTAAATATAATAAGGTTATATAACAGCTTATATTTTCATGCCATGGCTGTTCAGAATGTAGGGGAGAAATTCTCTCCACAACTTCCTTTTCTTTAATGCATGAATTGCCATTATTTCTCAGGAAAGTTTATTTCTAAATGTTGTGGCCTGTTTAGGAGGCAGAAAGAAAGATACGGAAGACGAAGGTAAGTTGAACAAGTGTATTAAAATAACAGATATATACACAGCAAGAGTGTTAGCAATAAGCAGATAGAGGTGTACGCCCGAACGGTAGGTTAACACTGCGTCACGGCTCTTAACCGACACTCGTAGTTAGTATTTAAGAGAGGAGGAAGAGTTCATTCTACTATAGGAGGGTTTACCACAACACTCAGGAAAGTATTTGCACTATTTTCGTGGTTTAACATTTTCCCGACGCAAAATTGTAAAATCAAATCAATCAATTCACGATGTCCAAATATATGGCACTAATTTTCAGTCTTCTAATTCTTCCACGCCCAGTATACCCTTGGGTCCTAGTGGCTTTACTACCTTGCATGGAGGTGAAATCAATTAAAAAAATACTATAGAAACTTTGGGCCAGAAATTTTAAGATAATTCAATGCAGAGAGGAATAGTATATTTATAAATGTATTAAATAGATTCCTCACAGGAAACATTGTCTAGCACAATATATCATAAAGCTCTGATACACTAGCATTTTTTATAGCAGTGCTTGGAAGGAGTATGTGTAGAGAGTGGTAGACGCGCCACACCGTACCACACAGATTCCATCAGTAATTCTGGCTTGTGCAGTAGGTTTGGGCCAAGCACATTATTATCCATCTTCGACAACAAGCATATACTCCAGATCTCGTTCCTTGCGACTTTTTTTTTTTCAAAAATGAAATCCCATTTGAAAGTAGCAAGATTTCAATAGATATTCAAGAAATTGTAACGAAGTGGCTGCAATCTATCTCTGAATAGAAGTTACAGGAATCAATGGAAACGATAATGTGTGGTTTCAGAGGGGGGACTATTTTGATAGAAATTAAATACTGAATTGTATTCATATGTGTTTTATTTTACTTTTTTATAGCACCAGACCTGAAAACTTCATGGACACCCTGTATTAACTGAGGAACGTAATTTTTAGTGGATATCCATAAGACGCTCCACATAATATATTAAACAGTACATTTATTTTCATCTAACATAATATTCGATCTCTTCGGAACGATTCGAACCTGCATTCCCCGGGGGAGGGTAAATCATTGTTAGATGCGATGCGCTATACCAGAGAGCGCATATTTTTCCGTAATTAGATTTCTCAAATATTCAAGCTGGTAGGCGAAAATAAATTAATATACTGTTTAATAAACCTGCCTTCCCCAAGGGTATTTCCGCGTAAATGAATAACTAACAACGAGTATTGGACATCATCTCCCCAATTAGAAATTACGAGCCCCAATCCATTACATCAATAACCTATCCAAGCTTGCGCCACTTGCTATTTCCAAGCGGACATGAATCTAGGTATAGACCAGGCTGTGATCGTACGGGAACTAATTCAATAATTATGACAACTCTTCACACGAAGACATCCTTTTATCTTTCTGTCGTGTTGGTTGTTTTAGCCCGGCTTTAGAGAAAAGAATCTTAGACAACATATTTTAAAAGTAACATCTCTGAACTATTAGACTATTTTTAAATAGCGCAGCTACTTTGAACACGAATACGATAAAAGGAAATAAGTTTATAAATAAATGATTAAAGGAAATAACCAACATAAAAAGTACTGGGACATAAAATCGAAATAGTAAGTATAATAGATAGGGAAATAGAAAAACGAAATCAAACATAACTAGCTTCCTGAAAAACGGAAAGAAAAATAAATGATAAAAATTCTAAAGAAATAGTCAAAAAAAAAATAAAATGAAGACGTCACAATGTGTAAGCACCGAACAGACGTATAATTCCCTATCAATTTCAAGTCTTTCAGTTTATTTAGTGACGAGAGCATAGAAACTGATAACGAATTCCAAACTTTTTTCACGTTTCTTATTTAATCCAATTTTCTCGTTTTCGCTCTTTCCAACGACAATGGCTGACGTGCTTAATCTATTTTTCAAGGAACGACATCATCATTGTAACTCGGCTCTACAATCAACTTGACTAAAGACGAACAGTTACCCGGATTCTTTTTTTTTTCTTTTCAAAGTGTCAGTATTTCTTGCTTGTTGCTTATTGAATTTCAGAAAATGCAATTTGTGCTTCCGTTTATTAAAAAGAAAAAAAAATTCTAAGTTCAAAAACTAAAATCCTATTCATGTACATGTCAATATTATTTCCTGTTGACTGACGAGCAAATAGTAGCAAATAATTTAAGAAACTCTGGCAAGATAGATCTTAAAGAACGCGAGGTACAAAATTAATTTACCTCTTAACTTCTGTTGTCCTCTGGTCCACACTGACCGGGGCTGGCAGCACCTGTTAGGGTCCCAGATATGGGCAAGTAGTGAACTTTTCAAACGAAAAAAAAAATCTATGAAAATATAAAAATATATTTTATCGTAAAAGTACCAACAATACAGCTTTATCATAAAACTTACTAACTTTACCTATCTATAGCGTAATAACAAACAATATCTATTTATAGAAGAATTGCCAGCAATACCTATTTATAGAAGAACTAGCAGCATGGCCCGGCGTTGCTCGTGCTTGCTTCAAAAATCGTACGACTCATACAGCAATCGCTATCACTTGACTTAAAATATTTTTGCCCTTCATTGCCTTTAAAGGAGTGCTCTTTGCCGTGCTGATGTTGCTACATGCCTTACTTCTTGCCTATTTCACACTGCGAATTTTTTTCTAAGCTCTATACTAAACATTAAATCTGTTACGAAAAAGAACTAAACAAAATGAACACAAAACGATCAGCTTTAAAAAAGGACTCGTAACTGGAAAAACCGAATGAAAAAGAATGTTAACAACAAATACTTTTTCACACCCAACCCAGTTCTGCGGAATCAGAATCAACGTTGAGTTTAAGCAAGCGAATGAGCCAATTTCAGTAAAGTTCCATGCAGATTTAAATTTTTCCCACTTGTGAAGAATGCAGCTATCGATTTTTTTTTGCATGCCAGCATGCTAGTTAACATTCGTGTCAGTCAGTTGTTGGCTCTCACACTGGCCAATAGAATCTTCCTGCCTATTCGTGGCAGCCAGCTATAGGCTCTGACTCTGGCCAGTAGAAAATGGCTGCAAACTACATGAAAACTGCCGTAGAAGCACGAAAAAATCGATTATTTCCACAATCGATGGGAGTTGGGAAATGCAAAGTCGGTGCTGGCCTTCCCGCTAACTTGGAGCATGTGCATGTAAATTTTGGTGCAAATCCGTTGAAAATTGCAGCCGTGCATTCGTTACACACACACACACACACACACACACACACACACACACACACACACACACACACACACACAAATCCTGCCTTTTATAGATAGAGATTACTAACAATAACTACTCGTTGCAGAATTACAAACAATATCTATTTTAGCAGAATTAGCAACAATACCTATTTCCTTATAGAAGAATTGCCAACAATACCTATTTATGGCAGAATTACCAATAAAACCTATTTTTTAGCAATATGGCCGACAATACCTATTTATCTGTACATGAAGCCATAAGATGGCGTTTAAAATATTCAGATTTCGTCATTAAGTAACACATAGATGTGTTGATTTGCCGCTAAACAAAATTAACCAAATCAACCAAAGTTTATTTAATAAATAAACAATGTACATTTATGAATAAATACTGCTCACATCTTTGTTGTTATTATCTAAACCTTTCGGTTGTTGTGCTCCATGGCCTTCTTTAGGTGTCTGTTCATCCATAGATTAGATAAAGATATTTTTTTCCGAAAAAAAAGAAAAATGAGTGATGCTGGAGCTTTGAAATCTTATATTCTTGCTCGGAGCAAGATGATTTGTAAAAAAAAAAAATGATTTTGCAACTGTCTGAACGCTCGTCCGTTTTCTTTAAACGTTCAAACACTTTGAGGCAAATGAGTCTCTACAGCAATGTTCAGTTTCGTCTACACGTATTTTATTCACCAAAGAAGTGTTTATCTGATCGTCTGAGACACCCAAGCATTTAACGAAAACGAACGCGCGTTCAGACAGTTACGGCAAAACAAAGATGCTCAAGATAAAAAAAAAAAAAAGAAAAAGAAAGGTTTTAAAAAGTAGGACTGAAGAAACGTATCAGGCATGAAGGCTAGAAGTCTTCTTCTGAAAAGACACCGGTTTCGGAGAATTGGGAATATCAACTGAAGACAAGGGACTCTATGGGAGTTAAAAGCTGTAATTAACGAGTGGTAAAACAGATTTATCTCTTTTTTTCAGTGCAATTAGCTTCTGTAAATCAGCGTGTTAAATTATAAATACCGTATATACTCGTGTAACGCGCAAACTCGCTTAACGTGCGACCCTCAAATGTTCACTTATAATAAATGATTTTATCATGTATCTCGTGTATCATGCGAGTTCCTGTCTTGAGAGACCAAATTACAATAGACTAATCTTTTTTTGCTATATCTCTTTATATATCTCTTCTAGTTAAATAAGTTAAAAAGTAAAAGAGAATGATAAAAGTATCGTTAGCAACGCTATACTCGTTGCGTAAACGCGTACAGCCATAAACAAACAAACGAGAAACAACTGAACATCTTATAAACGTAAACAAAGAAAAAGATGCATATTCGCCATGTTTGTATTTTATAAGACGTTATTAATATGTGAATATTACATGCGTTATTATTGGATACAGATAAGTAAAACATCAATTTTATCAAAATCAGCTATACTTTGTACTAGAGTAAATGGATATATAGTTTGGTTAACGGCGTAACCAGAGCCAGCAGTACATACGCCATTTTTATATCTTGTGTATGATGTGACTCCCTTAAATCAGCTTCAAAATTAGGTCTTCAGAATTTACACGGGTGTGTATGGTACTTATTATTTTATAAATAAGGACAAAATGCTAGATACATATTGACAGCAGCTAAGACAAAATATGAATCTAGATTCCTGATAGTAGAATCGGAATTCCGAGGTAGAAAAGCTGCTTTATTTGATTTGTTTTTTTTTTTTCAAAGTGAGACTTATTGCGATCGGCTCGTATTGAGGAATCGGAGAGCCTAATTAGAATTGCAGTCGAATGCATTACATTCACTTACATGCTAATTCACTTCTGAATCCTCTTCTTCCCCCCCCCCCCAGCTATGGGTAAATAGCAGGACAGACAGGGTTCTATAGCCTTAGATGGTAATTGGTCTACCATAGAAAGAAATGACAACATACTGCGGGGAAAAAAATCTGCCTCGTCAGTCATGTATCAAAAGATACATGATCGCCTAAGCGTGTATCACGCATGGGACATTACTGGCTGATATCTTACTTTTGCTGATATTAAGAAGAACAAAATATGAAAGTCAGATTTGAATCCTAACAGATTGCGAATAAATTAAAATGAAATCACCTGACCAGAACTACCTTCTGTGTGTTTGGGACATGGATAACTGAATGGGTCACCTCACAAAACTTTTCCACTGAGTTGCTAGACACTTAGCAGGGTTAAATACAAAACCATTTAAAGGGTGAAATTAAACTTTTCCGTAAATTAATATTCACCCTATTGATGTTCACTCAAGAGACACTGGCGGTAGAAAGTTACAGAACAAGAGACACAGATATGTAGTTGAAGATAACGGTTAACCCTAGACTTGAACAGGTCACGATTGTAGTGATCTGGTAAGCATGCGTTTAGGAGTTGATTTCACAAAGCAGCCGTTCACAGGAAGAAGCGGCTCGAGTGGAACTTGCATCTCACTAAAGGAATACAAAAAAATGATAGTGGTTCGATACAACCTGCGTCGTATGGCGGGTCTCAGCCGTGTATGTAGACCTAAGAAACGTAGTTTTTTCTGAACATTTTCCATGGAAATAACGACCGAGAGGCTTGTGACGTTTCGTCTGTGGAAACATTGGGCAAATGTGTTGCATTTTTTTGTGTATATGTTATGTAACTAGGTTATTTATTTGCATGATTACATACAAATTGTGGCACAAGGCCGAAATGGGGAGGGGAAAAGGCTGGTCCAAACTAACTATCCTATACCTAGCTAATCAGATTCACGACCCATTCATACATTACAATTTACTCATTCACCACAAGAACTTGTCCATCACCATTCAATCCTCCAACCACCATAATACCACATCCTCTCCAGGGGAACCTACAAAAACGCGCCCCAATCCATAAAAATTTGATGATACATAAATGATATACATAAAACTCTAATAATGATAAAATGCAAGGAGAGGGAGATGAACCAAATAATAACTAAAAATGAACAAAACAATATGTTATGTAACTAGTGAGCGAGTCAGAATGACTTATTTCCTTTTATAGTCTACCAATAGAAGATTAACCAATCAGGAGCCGCTGAAGATCGTATCCGTCGTGTATAAAGGCGGCCATCTTTGTTTTCCTATCGGAAAGACCAGAGGCAACTTGTCCGGAGAACATGACAGACGGAAGAACTACGCTCTGCTACTTTGCTGCGATATCCACTGCGAACCTGCACTACGCTTTCCTACTGTCTCCGAAATATTCACTGCCAACCTCTGGATTCTATACTCGAGGACGACCGTCATGAAAATATCTAACAAAATGTTGATTCTTACATCTGCTGTTAATACTGCGACAGGAATAAGATGAAAGAAAACCTCATCCAAAATTAGTATTCATGTTAACATTTTAATTAAGAATTTCGAGCAACTTGACACTATTATGTTTGCTACGATACAAAAAAAATGATTATAAGATTAAATAATTTTAATAAAATTTTAACGCCGCCAAAATGAAACTGCTATGTTTTAGTCATCATAGTGAACTATTTTTGCTTTCCATCAGAATGGGTGATGCTAACCACCAGGAAGGCAACTCGTTGCGCTTCTTGATTCCAGGTTTCCCACTGCCATGATTTGGAATGATTATATTGAATTAAATGCTAGGTCTGCTGCTAGGAAAGTTGTTTCCTAGGATCGTCCCAGATAATTCCCCTTGCCAGAATCCATCCTGCACGTTTATAAAGCTGACCTTCATTCATGCATTGAATGTCGCTTACTTATATGTCCCAGAAAGGGATATATTTGAACGAAGTAGCTAAGTGGTTTTGGCTACTATAACCAAGTAGAATAGGGTAGCAGTAATCGACTGGTACGCGTCATAGTCGCAGGTAAGAGGTGTAGATCAATGGCGTAGTCCAATGGGCGTCGTTATAGACTTAGCTCTCAGACTAAGGCTCTGAATCTCCTACACGTCCGTCGGTATTTATGACGGACACCAGCCAATCATATTCGAGTGAAGGGGAACACAGGTGTATACATATTCCGTTATATCACTTACATATCTGGCTGGCACCCCAGCTACATATCTTGAGATTATCAACAAACTCCAAAGAAGGATCTGTAATATTGTCGGACTTAACCTGGCATCCCGATTTCAGCCATTTTCCTACCTCTGTGACATGGCTTCCCTCAGACTTTTCTAAAGATATAAATTTAAGCGTATAACTAAACTGGCAACTACGTTTCATTGTTTTGCTGCTGCTGTAGTTAAATATAGCCGTAAGTTCTTTTCTAATGTATTCTTGGCTCTTACTTATCGCTTGTGGTAATCTCAGTCGTTTTTTAGACAAATCTTCAGAAAATTAAACGCAACTTCAATCACCATTTTCTTTCACACTCAGTAGACCTCGTATCTTAGTGAGATTATCGCTTTCCTCCGATTAATAAAAGATAAAGAATGAAAGAAGCATGTCGAGATATGCTTATTCATTTAGGGAAAAATTTAAACACATATTGGCATTTCCTAATACATTATATACAAAAAAATTACGTATATTTCACAACATATTTTATTGCCTCAGCAAACTAAATAGAAAAAATAAAAATTCAATTAGAGATGTACCGTATTTGAGAAGTATATAAGACGCACGGGGGTATAAGACCTACCCCAATTTCAGCAGGGCAAATAAATAAAAAAATAATAATTAGTAAAATTAGTAAAATCATTAGCAATTGGTACAGTCTAGCTTATATTTATGAGGTATTATTTTGGTTAAAGAAGCCATAAAATCTTTTATATCCAAAAATGAGAAAACAAAATAAAAACCAAACAATTATTACAATTGATCAAAACGCTACAGTGACCATTAAAATTTTAGTCATCTTCAAATTCATAAAATTTGTCTTCGTTATTAAAACCCTGATATTTATTTTCAATATTATTATCATGGAATAATTAGGATATACAAATTGTATTTATACCAATGCAACCGGGAGTTGTCACAAGAAAATTATTCATTAAACAAATATATTTTACAAATATATAACTTGAATTTATTGCATATAATTTTAGTACTAATATTAAATGTGATGAAATTAATATAAAGAATATTATCGATGATAAGAAATTTAATCTGCATAATAGCCTTTTATATTATGACAATAGGTATATGAAAGTTGCTCTAAAGTCTAAGGTAATAGGAGTTGCCAGACTATCACGAAATTTAAACCTACATATGGCATATAAAACGCAGGGTAATTTAAACAAATATTTTTTGTAAAAAAAATAAAGTTCGCTTTATATGCTGTCAAATACGGTACCTATTTAATTCGGTGGATATTGCACGTATATTGGAATTTCCACATACATTAAAGGAAGACTTAGTATACAATTGCGTATATTTAACAACAATATATTTTATTGCCTTAGCAAACTAAATAGAAAGAATGAAAAATAACTGAATTAGCAAACTAAATAGAAAGAAGGAAAAGGAATTGAATTACGGTGTGCATGTAAAGATTTACTTATTTATTTAGGGATATATTAAACGCATATTGGCATTTCCTCATACGTTATAGTTGGAAGAGATATACAAACAATTACGTATATTACACAGCATGTTTTATTGCCTTAGCCAACTAAATAGAAATAATAATAAAAAAAGTTGTATTACAGTGTGAATGTAGAGATGTAGTTACTTATTTAGGGAGATATTGAACGTATGTTAGCATTATGTCATACATTAGAGGAGGAATTAATATACAAAAAATATTTCATAACTACATATTTTATTGCCATAGCAAACTAAATAGAAAAAAATAAAATAAAGATATCAATTCAGTTGAATTTTTGTATGTACGGCTGTGTGCTGTTCCTATGAAAGTTTATGAGAAACTTGCATTTAAGAAGAGTTCCTTGTTGGCTTGCTAGAATTATTATCAACCTCAGTAAGACTGGGGGTAATGCTAGAGAAATGACTAGCGGCTCAGAGTCGAAGAGGCGAGTTGAATCTAGATAATAATTACAAGATTTCATAGATTCGGATAACTTCGAATTATTACGCATTTAGATTTCACATGAGGTTTTCCTGTACTGTAACGATTAACACACGCATTTTTTTTTTTTTCGTTTTTTCTTTCCCAGAACTTTACATCAAGTTTTGTCAGATTTTAATAAAACAAGGATGGGCTGAATTGTAGGTTCTAATTCATTTAAATGTTTTTTTTTTTCTCTAAATTCAAACTTCTTCTTTCGATGCGCGTTAAGTGTTGTTTTTCCATTTGTTTTAAAATTAATTCATTATCCTAACACGTTACGAGGAAAGACAGAATCCATATTACGCATTCAATGATTACTCCCTTTAAGTTTCTTGTTAACATAAACAAGAAATTCATTGTCAACAATGCGATTGGCAAATTCAACGGGACTTAATGGTTAGCAAGTTTGTCTCTTCATATCAATTCTAACTGAGTAGTGTTAGATACTCACTGGGTGTTCCATAAATTCGGCCATGTGCCACAACTATGCGTTGTAAATCGTTCGGGTACTTCGATGTGGTGTAATGGTTAGCAAGCTTACCTCACTAGATCATTTACGATCCTCATTGAATGTCCCATACTTTCAGCCTGTGCCACATCCAACCAACACTTAGAAAATCATTTGGCCACCTCAACGTGGAGTAATTTTTAACAAGCTTATCTCGCTAGAATAATTACGAACGAGTATTGAGTTTGATTCTCACAGGTTACCCATACCTTCGGCCTTGTGCCATATCTAAGCCACGCTTAGAAAATCATTTGGCCACCTCAACGTGGAGTAATTTTTAACAAGCTTATCTCGCTAGAATAATTACGAACGAGTATTGAGTTTGATTCTCACAGGTTACCCATACCTTCGGCCTTGTGCCATATCTAAGCCACGCTTAGAAAATCATTTTAGCCACCTCAACGTGGAGTAATTTTTAACAAGCTTATCTCGCTAGAATAATTACGAACGAGTATTGAGTTTGATTCTCACAGGTTACCCATACCTTCGGCCTTGTGCCATATCTAAGCCACGCTTAGAAAATCAGTTGGGTACCTCGACGGGGAGTAATGATTACCAAGCTTGTCTCGCTAGAATAATTACGAACGAGTATTGAGTTTGATTCTCACAGGTTACCCATACCTTCGGCCTTGTGCCATATCTAAGCCACGCTTAGAAAATCAGTTGGGTACCTCGACGGGGAGTAATGATTACCAAGCTTGTCTCGCTAGAATAATTACGAACGAGTATTGAGTTTGATTCTCACAGGTTACCCATACCTTCGGCCTTGTGCCATATCTAAGCCACGCTTAGAAAATCAGTTGGGTACCTCGACGGGGAGTAATGATTACCAAGCTTGTCTCGCTTGAACATTTACGGTTGAGTATTGAGTACGGGTCTCACTGGGTGCTCCATATTAACGGCCTAGCGTCTAAGCTACGCTGAGAAAATAAACATTACCAACAATGAGTTTTAATATAGACACTGGTACTCAGAGTTTATTAGAAGCTTGAAGACATTTTGAAATGAATCGTGCTATGGCAAATCGAATAACTAATTAAAAAAAAACCAGCAGGCCAAAGGATATGTCATGGCTCTCGACATTTTCCACTTTATTGCAGCTCTTAATAACTTTTGTCCAATTTCTATCACTTTCAAACCCCGATCCGTTATCCATTCACTCAAGTTCACGAGGTAGGTGATGAGATGCTTTCGTCTGTCGCCTTACCTTCACTCTGTCCTGTTTGTAACAAATTTCCCAAGTTCTCTTTCCTCTTTATACACCTCTGAAATTTAAAATTAATGGAACCCTTTTTCGAGGCAATATTACTTGTTAACAAAACGTTTTTTTCTTTTCTTTTTTTTTTGTTCCTTGCCCATTCAGGAAATTGGCGATAATGATTCTCCACAATTTCCACCCCTTTATAGCACTTGGTAAATATTTAAGACACTTATGTACATTTTTTCTCTTTGACTTGTTTCGCTGATTTTCCAGCTTAATCAGTTACATCAAAATATCCTGAAACCAAACAAATTACAGTAAATTGTGGCAAGCCATGGTCAGTCACACCATGAAAGGGAAGATATGTAGTCCAAAGAAAGAATTCATTATTAATTTTACATTAATTACATTTATTTTTTACTTATTTTTAACTGTGACACTCGTGTGCGCGATCGCGAATCCCATGACCCACCAGGGTCGTGGGTACACCACATCCACTGAAGCCACAGTAGAAGCCGCGTGCACTACAGCCACAGTGCTGTTTCTCCGTCAGGCAAAACAGGCTAACGGTTCCGGTTTTGAATTCAGAGTTTCCCTCTAGACCGAATGCCAACCCGGTCTGTCCTGCTATTTACCCAAGTAAGTAAATGTAATGGATCCGACTGGAATTCGAACTAGGCTCAATCAGAGTCGCTATCCAATACTCCACCATGCCTCCTTTAACTGTACCTATGTGTTAATAAAATATCAGAAATTAGTTTGGATTATGTGTGATTCGAACTCAGAATCCATTTTGTTTTGAATGATACGAAACTGATTTGTTCACAGAGATACATGAGTTAATAGTCATAAAACTCACAATGACATAAGTATTTTATTTGGAAAAATACAAGTAAATATATTTGCAATATATAATTAAGTTTTTTGATTACTTATTTTCATCTCTACATCATCTATCTGATAAATACAACGTCGCAAGTTTTACGGCTATAACACCTTGCACCAACACTCGTGAATACCAGTTATTGCAAGTTTGTTTTACGCGTGGTGTCATGCAAAATGAAATCGAATTGTTAATCGGAGAGCCGAGTTCCAATTCCCGTTGGGTTCGTTATATTCACTTACGCGCAAATGCCCAAGGAAAAGGCATGAATCCATCTCTTCTCCTATGTATGGGTTAATTAGTAAAACTTGTATCACTAAATCTTTATTATCTCCAAAAACAAATCACATAATCTAAAAAAAAAAAGTATTTACTGGCTTATATAACCCGCAAAGAATTTTATAACCGTAGAAAACGAATCTATCAATAAATTACCTTCAGTCTGTCCTTTGAGTATCAAATTTTCCAAACCCTATGTCGTCATTAATGTGCCCCAGAAATTTCTACCCTCTCTTTCTTCATGCCAAGTATAAGTTTCCTTGTTTTATTGTCTCCATTGTATCTAGAATTTCGGCGTTGCTTTCTATAGAACCACATATCTGGTGCTTCAAGTCGCTTCTTCCTTGAGTTGACTGGCCAGCATTCACTGCTATATAGGAGAACTGATACTGCATAATAGTTCAGTACTATTTACTTTGCTTTTAACAATATATTTCTACTTCTTAATACTTAGCTCAACTTTCGCTGTCCCAACAATATAACTGTAATATGAGTGATATTACCGGAACCATTTTTCTACCAATTTTTATTTATTAACATAAATTATTTTGTTTTTATCTTAGAAATGTTATTCTCTATGTACCGTGTCCCTTCAAGACGTTGTAGATCATGGCTCTTCTCAACTTCCTGTTCTTTGTCGCTCTTACTATAGTTTGTCTTTTCGTTATCCCCTCTAAAAAATGTCCTGCCTTCTATTTACACAAGCTCGGCAGGTAGATTATGCCCTGTGTTCCCCTGTCGCCCTTGCCTCCAATCTGGCCTGTGAGTGTCAAATTCTCCAGGCCTTCTTTCCTTATGCGCACTAGCAATGTACATTTTATAAGTATAAATGTCCTTCTCGTTTCTATTTTCTCTAAAACTTTGTTGTTGCTCGTATTTCAGTCAATGGTATTCTCAGAATTCTTCTGTAGAACAACATTTCTGTTACTTCAAGTTTCTTCTAAATCTATGCGGAGATGTTCCTGCATTCACTGCCATATAGAAGGACTGATATTGCATAGTAGTTTACTTTTTCTTTTGCAAGGAATCACGGTGGAATAAGGGATAGCGGCTTGGATTGGGGAATCGGAGAGACGAGTTTAAATTCCATTCGAACCCATTACATTCTCTTATGTGCTAATACCATTAGGAAAGGTATGAATCCTTTTCTATGGGTAAATAGCAGGACAGACCGGGATATATAGTCGTGGATGGCAACTAGTCTAACCCAGAAAAAAATGGCAACCTACCGCGTGAAAAAAATATGCCTCGTCATTCATATATCGAAAGGTACATGATCGCCGAAGCGGGCATCACATATGGAACATAACTGACTTTGTAATGAAATTTTCCGGTTTCTTAATATTTTGCTGAGATTTTGGAAGGCATCTTATAATGCTCCTTCGGGTTTCGGTGTCGCATTTTCCTTCAAAAAACACTTCCTCGATATTTAAATTGCTGTACTTGCTTTGATCTTGATATCTCCAATTTGGAATTTGCATTTTGGTCTGATCCTTTTGCTGAAAACCATTCATTCTGTCTTCTGGCAATTAACGTTTAGGTTGTGTTCTAACTTACTTTCATTAAGAATTCTATAAGGATCTTTTTGGTTTACTTTCTGTGTTTGCTATAAAGACTCTGTCAAGACGCCAATAATGAATCCTGACAGCACTTCTAATTCACTAAGAATTGCCTCACTGTATAAGGTTTAATAAGTCCGGTGAGAAAACGCAGCGCTTTCTTTTCTTTTATATTTGCTGAACTTGTCGGTTTGCTCACAATATGCGTTCTCGAATATTCTAGTATCCATCCCAATTATGTCAAGGTAATCTTGCATTTCTTTGTCTTCGGATATTCTCTTTCAAATAAGCAAGGTGAAATAGATGCAACAGACGACGAAAGTTGGAGAGATATCAAAAATACGGATGGCAATAGGCGACAAATGGCTTCAAGAATCTAAGCAAAGTATTAATATTTAGGACAATGCCGCTAGAAACAAAGAAATATATACTGAACCCTGTTCTGGAATCTATAATCGCCTATCGCAGAGAATGCTGGACCATATCTTCGCAGATGAAGAAGAGATTTGATGTGGCAAAGATATAGCTAAACGAAAAACGTCTAATAATCTTATTAAGAAAATAAGTAAGCAATAGGAAATTTCAAAGTAAAATAAGAACAACAATTTAATTCATGCATACAATCAGAAAGAGATGGAATTATGGAACGTATAATGAGGAAAGTAGGCTTGGAAAATTTAAAGCACACAGGATATAATGAAGATATTAAGAGTAGGAAGAAACAAGAAGTAGCCTACTTAACTAGATGGTAAACAATCAAGTTATTTTGAACAAAAAAGTGAAGCAGTTGTCCTAAATGAGTGTGGCACAGAAAAGAAAAGAGATTGGCTACAATTATTTTATAAAATTTTAGAAATATATTTCCAAGTCCTTGGTATGACGATAAACTACATCCAGCAGCAAGCCCTCTGATCTGTAGAATGGAGGTTGTGAGGATCCTCGAACCAACTCTTAATTGCTATCTGTCTATATTTTTGAGATGAGGTATTGTAATTATTTGCTCTTTTTACAACGAGGACACATAGCCCGGTGGTAAAAAGAAGTTGGTTCACTAGAATGACTTAAACCAAAGAACCGTGAAATCAATACTTCGCTACAGAGGTGAAGAAAAACTTGGAGAATTTAGTTAAAGGTAGATAACTGATATTGAGACATCTCGAATCGCATGGCACGTGGAACTAGAACAATCTACCTTGGTGCACGAAATAAAGGGTTCAATTAGAAATTCCGATCACCTGAAGAAGTCCGGAGCGAACGGTCGAAACGTCGTGAATATGACACAGTTCGAACAATGTAAATAAATCATAATTTCTGTAGTTCACCCAGGTTCGGGGTGGTAGCATCTGTTAGGGTCCCAGCAGTAGGCGAATAGTTAACCCCCAAACAAAAACAAAACACTACGAAGGTATAAAAATGTGTTTTTTTTGTAAAAATACCACCAATATATTTTTGCATAAAACAGAAATGATCGATACATATTTATAGCAAAATAACCAACAATACATTATTAATGCAAGATAATCAGCAGTACATGTTATCTTTAATTAAAGGCATACAACTGCATTTAAAGTATATTTAGTTGAAGCCATAAAATTGTGTTCAAATTATTTAGCTTTCGACATTAATTAAACCATGGAGGTTAATATGCGGCTAAACCCAACAACCAATATTTAAATAACTCTTTCATGACATTAATCCATATATTATCCTACAGTTTCTTAAAGAAATCAAATCGCATTCCAAGATATAACTAAAACAAAACTACAGCATAAAACGCGAATATCACCTCCTCTAGTAATTATGTTCATACAAACATGTATATGAATAAAAGCTGAGTATTATCTACCATGTATTCAATTGTGAAAGTAGAATTTTTATTACTTAAAAAAGCTCTCAAGAAAATTACATTTTTACACTAAATAACCCATAAAGGTGTTGATGTGCCGTTAAACAAAGAAATCAATCAATCAGAAATGTAGTTTCAGGATTGCTGATAATTGTTTTTCTTTCAAGTTGCGAAAACATGAAACGTAGTGTTCTTTGTTGTTGGTGTTGTTGTTTTTTAATATCTTGTCCCTTCAAGACGTAAGTGATCATGGCTCTCCACAGATCCCTTTTCTTTATTATTTGTGATTTTTCATGACATCTTAGAAAACTAAAGCAGAGTGATTTCCCCTTACTGTCTCAATGATTTTGCATTGTTTTTTTTTTCCTTTATGCTGGCTACCACACAAGGCAAGAAAAGTCGGTCTACTCTGCTATTTAACAAAGGATGGATTTATGCTTTACCTAAGAGTATTACTCTGAAATGGACTTAATTAAGTAGACCGGATTTGAACTTCAATCATCTATTCCACTTTCCTCGCCAATAACCGTTGCGCCACACACACCTACAATTATTTCTTGTTACCAGTTTTTAATTTTCACTTTTGAAAATAATTTTAATGAGAGTGTTTTTTACCGATAAATCTTATTCACAATCAAGCATCCTCTTATATGATCTTCATAAGATTATACTCATCTTATTTGTAAACATCTAGGCCAATGGTACACGGGTGCACCTCTACAGATTGGGAGCCGATATCTTATCCGAATTCACATTAACTTTCTAGTAGGCGAAAAATGGCTGATTACATTCAATGCCTCGAAATTCAAGCTAGTTATAGTCCATCATCGCCGACCAGACACCAAACAACCGTCAGTCACGATGAGCAGAAGTCCCCGTCGGGTAGGCAACGTGCCTTGGAAGACTATTCGGTCTTAAACTCACACCCGGCCTCAAGTTGAAGTCATACATACGATCCATCATTAAAAGATGCAAGTAAAATGGTCGGCTTTATATATCGCTTCAGTAAGTATCTGACTCCTCATACCCCTCTACCTTTATAGATCAGGCCGAAAATGGAGTACTATTGTTATATTTGGATGGGAGCTCCCATCTCCTCACTTTCTCGATAGAATTCTATTGCGTCTCCGAGTCCTTGTTGGTGACGAATTATTTCCGCTGTCCAACTTTTCTTCTCACAGGCGGGATGTGGCAAGTCCCTCGCTGCATTATCGCTACTTCCATGGAAAGTGCTCGGACGAACTACATTCCTTGGTTATCCCAGCTCTAACCTTCAGGGCTAGGACCCAACATGACACTTACATTGAAGCAAACATCCTACACCACTTCCGTATTGACTCGGTGAGAAATAAATTCCACTCGAACAGCTTCTTCCTGCGAACCAGAGATCTATGGAACCAACTCCCAAGAGGATGCTTCCCTGATCCATACAATCTTAACCTGTTCAAGTCTACATTTAACCGTTATTTTCCCCTTTCTATCCGTATAAACCCCCTCTTGACATAACCTTCTACGTCGAGTAACTCCCAATTCTTGTACAGGGTGAACTATACTGTAAATATAAATAAGTATATGTCAGTGAATTTTGGACAATTTCCCTACGGATGAAGCGAAAAACTCGAGTCAGCTGAAATCTGGTTCTCCAGAAGAATACTGAAAATTATATGGACGGAGCGAGTAAGTAATAAGCAAGATACTTCAATAATTAAATGCGGAAAGTTTCTGACGGGAATATTTTATAATACATGAAATAATGGTGATTAAATTGGTACATACACAAAATAACAGACCAATTGATTTGCAATGCAAGATAATATTCATTAGACAAATTAACAAAGGAAAGTTTAAAACGAGTTTCTTTTGTTAGACGTAAATTGTATACACAAGTAAATATTGATATTCTTGAATGCGACATACCTTTTTTTGGTGTGTTTTACGTCGGTAGCATTCACAGCCCTTTAGCTTCAGCGTGTAAAGTTCGTGACACCAGTTCGAAAGCGGAAACCCGGAAGAGGGTTTAGGGTTCACGTGGTTTTATATTCGAGAGCTGCTGCTGATAAGTATTATTTAGGTGCTGCTACTGCTACTACATTGACAGCAGACAGAACACTTATACTCAGAGTCTGAAAAAGATAGCTGAAATTCCTTGGCTACATATTGGCGTGGAAAACATAACCCTCGCGTAGTATATTGAGGAAGAGAGAGATTGCGGAATGCAGTGAGCCAATTATCTGACGAGCTTGTGTAAATGGATGGTAGAACCGGGAGCGGGAACCTTAGCAAAGTTTGAGAAACTAGTAAGAGCTTCACAAGATAGGAAGTCGTAGAGAGCCTTGAAGAGAGGCGACACAGAGAAGAAGAAGATTACTGCGATGTTTATTAGCAGATAAAACATTTAACACAGAATAAACTTTAACTTTCAGGAATCAGATGATTTTTCGATATCCAAAATCTGGCTTTTTAACATATATTTCCATAGGTGTTTCATCGATTGTTCAGGCGGGTAAATTTCGAAGGAGTCAGTCAATTATGTACCATGTCTAACACACGCTTAGGCGATCATGCATCTTTCGATACATGACTGACGAGACAGATTTTTTTCCCGCAGTAGGTTGCTATTTCTTTCTGCGGTAGACCAGTTGTTATCCAAGGCTATAGAACCCAGTCTGTACTGCTATTAACCCATAGCTAGGGGAAGAAAAAGAGGATACATAAATTTCCCAAGTGTTTTAGCACGTAAGTGAATGTAATGGATTCGAGTGGAATTCGAACTCGGCTCTACGATTCCTCAATGAGAGCCGCTATCTACCGTGGCCACCGTGTCTCCTTCGAAAGAATAAGAAACATAAAATACAGTACAATCGTCTGATTCTTATCTGCCTTATGGTAAAATTAATAAAAAATAATTTACGATCTGCGATTTTGAAGATTGATTTCATAATCACTCCTTGCAAATCTTAACAATCGTCAGCCCACTCATATATTTCTGCTGCTGGAAGTCATGATTTTTTTTTTATTAATGATGATAATGTCCAACGGACCAGATAAGGTTCCCTGTCCAATCTCAAGAGAAGATTAGGCAGTTAAACTCTTCTTTCATTTACACTAGGAACATTTTTCTAGACCTGATTATCTTACTAGGTTGATGAAAGTTATATTTCGTTCGTTCTGACAGTCTTCGAATTCCCGTCACAAAACTTCTATCACATTTTTTGCTGCTACCCAAACTTCCAGACGATTGATTTTAACGATTCACATAACCCACACCTTGTGCTGTGAATTCAGTCGATCAACAGGAATGCCGTCTCCTTTCTATTAACGATTAGTCGAGTTTCTTTCTTACATTGTCTACGTTGGTTAATAGTCATTTCACTGCCTTTCTTCTGAATCAGTCATCAATACAGTGACCTCTGAATGACATATACACGTAAATAGAACCTGGTAGATTTTACAGTCCTCTTCAATTTTTTTGCGGATACGAGTTAAATAACTCTGGAGGAAAAGGTCCTTGTTTTTCTTCTCTTCAGTAATTCGGTTGAACTAATAAAATTATTATGAACACTGCACAAATGTTTTAAAGTGTTTATAGTAGATAGTTTTAAATAGACTTTTCTTTTTTAAAAAAAATATTTAGACATTCCAATAACTTAGTTACCTCCCTTGACGTAATTACGAGAAAATCCTATTAACAATAAGGAGACAAAACTTGTCAACATTACTTAATGAGACATGTCTTAATGAAAACATACTGCCAAAACATATCAAATATATATGGTGGACTCTGCCGTCGTATGAAGGTCAAGCAGCGGCACATATGATTTGATTATAGCAGTGAAGGCTTTGTGCAAAACCAACCACATTTTTTGAAGGGCCGAATACAGAGGCCTGGTGAACTACGTGCCACAAATTCCCCAAAAACGACCCTGCGTAGGAATTGAATTCAGGGTTGTTCTTCCAAGGCTATAGAACCCAGTCTGTCCTGCTATTTACCCATAGCTGGAGTGAGAAGAAGATGATTAATACCTTTCCCAAGGATATTAGCACGGAAGTGAATGTAATGGATTCCTCAGTCCGAGCCGCTATTTACTGCTCTACAGTGTCTCCAAGACACACACACACATATATATATATATATATATATATATATATATATATATATATATATATATATATATATATGTGTGTGTGTGTATATATAAATATAAATAAATATATATGTATAATTATTTATATATTATATGCGCGGTACTTATTAGAAAGCGCTCAAGATCAGAGATAGAGCTAACATATTTATATATGTATAGGGTGTCCATAAAGTTCGTGTGCACTTTTAAAAAATTATAAATTTATTTGTATTTGCGATAGAAATAATCTGTAAAAAATGTTATAAAGTTTAATGTACCTAGGTTTAAGTATTGCTAAAATAACTAATGTGATTTCAGGCATTACTGTAAATCAGTTGGCAAATGTTTTCCGTGAACTGCAAACTCCTGTTACCCTTTTTTATTGCTAAAGATGGAGGACATGTGGAAACTTAAATAAACTTTCAACAAAACCTTAAAAAATATAGATTTATTTCTTTATAATCATTTTACAAATTATTTCTATCACAAATACAAACAAAATAATACATGTTTTAAAGTGCACACGGACTTTATGGACACCCATATATATATATATATATATATATATATATTGGACAATTTTATTGGTGGTACAAAACTTTATAAACGCCATAAAAATTTTCAAAAAAATATTATCAGACATGATGTACAATTAAAAGAAAAAAATGAACTGGTTAAATAATGGATATCGAACCTCGTTCAACACAGCTAAATCGGGGTTAATAATTATCAATAAAATAGAGTGGGGAATGCAAAGAAAAAAATGGAGGCAAAGCAAAAAGTCCTTCTGCTTACAAAGTGAAGGTTTCAGAGATTGAATGTGTGGCCTCCAACCTTTTCAACTGGTAATTGGAATGAGACTTACTCAAGAAAATTAGTTTCACAGTTTCGGTTATTCATAAGGTGTTCCGCGATAGAAGATTCGTATGTGTTAGCCAGAATATTTGAGGGTAAATAATTAATGTTTCCGATTTTTGTAAGCACGTGTTGCCTCATCCTAAAATCCAGCCTTTGAATCGTTCTTCCTACGTAGTGCGAATTGCAACTAAATTTAAATGAATAAATAAGGGAACTATTTTGGTGAGCTGGAAGAAACACTTTTCGCATAAATGCAAGGATAGTTTACTAGAAAAAGTCACACGTGTGTTGGCAGCAAAATAGCATTGTCGAACTGCCAAGGAAACTACTTAGCATATCTGTCACGGATGCTGCCTAGCAAAGGAAAACTTACGTAAACTGATCATCTCTGTACAGAAGCATGTTTAATTTTATTAAATTCCGAAATTTGATTCTTAATAACGGATTGAACGACGTCTAAAGGTTAGGCATTGTTACAGGAGAGTAGTAGTAATAAACCTGATCTCATCATCCATCTTGGCTTTAGAACAGATCATTAAGGCTCTGTGTGTAAGTGTCTTAAAGTAAGTTTTTTTTTTTTATGGCACAAAAAATGTCCCAACGGGTATATAGACCGGTAAATGTATGTTTTCGGTAAACTGAAGTTAAAAAAAAAAAACACGAAGTTCTACTAATTAGCACATCAAGAAAAGGAAGAGAAGAATTTGTTGCCTTTATCTTTTGAAAACTTAAGAGCTGGATTAATATTGTTAAGGGACATATAAAAGAGGACCGCTTCATTCTCATTATTAAAGAGGCAGAAAGAGTCATCTCCATAACGAAAACAAACACCAAGTCTATTAGAATCTGAGGATAAACACTTAGTGTATGCCTACAAAGATATTAGCTAAAATCGCTCCCAAAGTGGAACCTATGGAGACTTCATCAATTTGTCTGTACATGATGCCATAAAAACTAAATTCAATAGACATCGTGGTAAATTTCATGAGTTCTAGAAAAATATCCCCCGGAATAGGAGGAGGGAGCAGTTGACCGCGGTATAAGGCATTAGCACATCTATCGATAGTCTCTGTAAGAGGAACACGGGTAAAAGTGTAATTTTGTATGAAATCAGAAAATTCAAAAAAAATCTTTGATACAGAAAGAACTGTAGCGTTGCAAGCTAGTGTCAAGCCACTTAACCACACCATGTTGAGGGGATCCTATCGTAGAAAAAAACAGGTCTCACCAGAACACCAACCTAATGGGTTTTAGGTAAACCATAGAACGTGGACGAATAGAAGCATGCGGTCTAAATCAGATTAGAAATGCCAGTGGGTAGAACTCCGCTTTTATTCCACTTGACAAGACATTTTTGGAAACTTAGCCTCCATAGATAGCGTGGAGTCATATTCATCTACTGGGCCTAGCTAAACAAACTAAGAAATATCCTCAATTATAGTCATCATTATATTAACGTGAACTTGATAATCAAGAATGACAACACCTGAGCCTTTATCCGTTTTTGTAATAACTAAGGATTTAGTACGTCAAAGTGATTTAACATTGCACCACTTGGAATCCCAAAAGGAAAAAGGAGTACCTGCGTAAGAATGTGCTAAGTCATTCATTCTGGCCTTAAGATTACTAATCTTGTTAACAGATTCAGGTTGAAGTCTAACTGAGCAAAGAAAACCTCAAACTCTGAAGAAACTAGTGAGAAATACAAATATTCAATCCATGCGAGAGTATAGAAAGTTCTAGTGTGAAGAACTATGAAAAAATCTTCTGAATATACTGACCAAGATTGGAATTCACGGAACAACCAAACTTTTTTTATTAAACTTCGCAGTTTATTCAAATGTTTAACGCAAGTCTGTAAATTGCATTCATGAAGAAGTGCTGCATAACGGAGAAAAGGTATCTTGTCAAAGGCGCGCATGTCTACAGTATTATTCCATAATTGATATTTCCTATTAAGTCGTGCAAGACCATGAGAAATTTTGGATAAAAAATTAGAAATAAATGCTTCGTCTATTTTTAGTCCTGAGTGTAAATTAACCTTTAATTCTAAAAGAAATAAAAGGTGGGGCAGATTTTGTTGGTCAAACACAAATAGAGAAGAACTTGTCAGTTAAAGCAGTTCTAAATTTACTTTTAATTTTCAATAAAGAATTTAATCTGCTGATTAACTCCGGTTTGTACCTAATTTTAAAATATTGGAAAATTTTATTGGTATGAAAAACACTTTACAACTGCCATAAAAAAAAACAAAACAAAAAAAAACGTTTTTTATATTATCAGATATGATGAAAAAATTAAAACAACAAAGAAAAACGGGCTAGCCAAGCGGTTTCAAACCTTGCTCAACAGAGCTAATTCGAGGTTCATATATAAGTATGAATTATCAATAAAATTGAATGGGAAGAAAAGAATTAAATGGAAACCACATGGAAGTCAAGTACAAAATTCTCCTGCTTACAAAGAGGTTAGATTGAATGTATATGACCTCCAAAAGTTTTAGGACTTAAGATGGAAAAAGCGTCAATACAAAAATTAGCTGGAGAGTTGCGGTTATTTATAAGGTTCTCCGCGAGACCCATATGGGTTAGACCATCTGAGGGTAAATGATTATTATTTTGGATTTTTGTAGAACATCCATCCTTTGAGTCATTCTTCCTATGTAGCCCGAACTGCAACTACATTTAAATGAATAAATAAGGAAACTATCTTGGCGAGACGGAAGAGCGTCTTTTCGCATATATGCAAGTATAGGCTTAATAGAATTAATATATATATATATATATAATTCATATGAATGGCGGTCAGGTATAGGTATGTTTTTGAGTGAATAACCCATGTCTACACGTTCCATATTAGTTGATTTAAAACAGTGCTCGATAGAGTAACCTATAGCTTTGTAAATATAAATATAGGTAACTATACTCGTTTCGAAAAACCTTCGAATTCTTGATTTGCCAATAATCAAATCAATCACGAAAGAAAAAAAGGTTTTAAAAAAAGAAAGAACTAGAAACATGAAAGTCTGTCGAATAGAATCGCACAGATACAGGTTTAAATCCCAAAGAAAAAAAACCGACACGAGTAAACAACCAACTAACAAAAGAGCTCAATACAACCGTAGAGCAGACCTAGATAAACCTAGTGAGCCAGACAAACCTACCTAAGCGGATCGTCAGGAAAGCTTTCCCTGACGATCCGCTTAAATGAAACGTCAGGAAAGCTTTCCCTGACGATCCGCTTAGGTGAAACCTGGGTAGGTTTGTCTGGCTCACTAGGGTCTTATATATATATATATATATATATATATATATATATATATATATATATGGACACTGACGTCAACACCAATCGGCAACAGTCTGTTTTGTGCTTTAACACAATGTTCTAGCCTGTAGACCGCGTTCAAGTATGAAAAAGCTGTCGCCTTTCGATGCTGACCTCACTGCCAACTTTTTTATGTTCTATCACTGATATGTTTTGTCCCAGAATTATATTCGTTGATTAGAAACTTTGCCCACAAAACTATATCTTTCTTTACGCTTACAAATCACACATATATATATATATATATATATATATATATATATATACATATAGTAGTATTTTCTTCTAGAAAATGTTAATTTATGTACTCTTTGCTCTATGTGAATTAATGTTCAGTTTTGAATTAAATGAATTTACAAGTAAAAGAACGGAATTATTTTTAAAAACATATTCTCAATAAAATAAATATATTTTCGTCATTTTTTTAAGTTAGCCTAACTCAGCACAATCGACTGCCTTTAGGTATTAGCAGTAATTGGTTAATTGTTTTATAGTGGCTGGTAATTAATTAGACGTTTAATTGAATTGGTTTACTTCATTGAGCAATCTAAATTCTTCTGGCAAGATATGGGATTTCACACGCCCAAATAATATCAACTGCCAATACTAATTATTTGTCAGCGACGTTATAGAACTTTAAAAAAAAACAAAGATTTATCAACATGAATTTTGATAAATCTTTGGGGTTTTTTGTGTGTTTTTTTAAATCCATATCAACCCGACTCTCGCATTTCTCCTTCCGCACCTCTATCCATTAAACAACCTACGCATCCTCGACGTAGTGCCACACGTCAACATCTTGTAAGCTAGTTCTCCTCGTTGCCTATGGAACATGGGAAGGTTCTCTTAATACTGCATCAGAGGACAAACTATAAGTAGGAGTTTCAGAGGGAATCTGGATTCACAAGCAATACCAGCCTCATGTATACACATATTTTTTAAGATAGTTTGATCCGGTTTCAATTCCGTTTACATACCTCAGGGTGAGGATGCCCCTCGTTATTAGTTCTGTGACAATACCTCACGGTATTAAGGTTCTGACGATGCTTAAAGGTACTAATGATGTGTACTCCAATGCTGTAACAATGCCTGTCGGTACTAATACCATCGATTTATTTATAACTCTATTCATTTTATTTCAAAAGACTTTGATTTTATTACTAATCTCATTATTCCTGGACTAGAATCAGTCGAAGACCACTGTCAAGAGAAAGCGTTATTATTATTATTATTATTATTATTATTTTCTTTGATTTCTGGCGTTTACATTTTTCTTTCCGGGTCTCGCCCAGGGACCTAATGTTAGAAATGGCAGCATGACACTTTCCACTGACAAAAAAAAAAAAAGAAAAAAAAAAAGAAATTACATAGATAAAGCTCTTCGTAAAGTGTGGGCTGTACTTGTCAGAACAATTTTTTTGTATCTCCTTGAGGCATGGACTTCCAGATTATTATTATTCATTCTTCTTCTTCTTCTTCTTCATATTCTTATTCTTCTTCTTATTATTATTATTATTATTATTCGTGCCAGGTCTCTTCAAAACATGAGCGATCATAGTTAGTTCCCCTCGTTGCCTACAGAACGCCAGTCTATAAGTGTCGAACAAGAATGTTCCTCGCTAAAAGCTACTGGTTTCATTCGCTTGAAGCTATTTTAATTGTTGATCTCAGAAAGCGGTTGTATACCGCTGACAGATTACCGTAATTTCCTATGTATATTACGCATTGTTTTCTATAAATGCTAAACAGAATTTGGGGTACCTATTATGCACAGCTACAAAAAATCTTTAAAAATTGCTGTTTTATAGGTCGATTTCTGTTGCGAAGTAAGTACTCACCACAAACATACCGTAAATTGACACTAACATTCGGCGATTGCGACCCCATAAGGAGCTCAAATACAATCATATGTACCTAACAATATTTACAAATGTAAAATGAAATAAGAATTATCATAAAACTAAATTAGAATATTATTCTATGTTTAAAACCAATTTTTTATAAGAGTAGTAGAAATTGGAGAGGTACAATTTATAGGGTTTGATTAGTAATAAATACGGCGCCTCAGGAGTAGGCAACAAGTCAGTCAGTCAGTAGTTCAAGAGGAGTCAGTAGTTCAAGTCGAGTCAGAGGCAGTCCGAAACAGAGTCGCGTTCAGACAATTACTGCAAGACATTGGAATAGTGATACTGGTTGAGACTACATTGTTCTCTCTACTAAACCTGATTGTTCTTAATAACACTTTCTACTTCTCTGTATATATTCCTGTTTGTAATATATCTGTGTTATTCCATACCTGTGTTCAAGCTCTTCTTTATTGGTTCTACCTTGGACTATCACCGTGGTACAAGGAACCGGCCCATAACAATTAGCAAACAAGGGCTGCGTATTATGCGTTAGTAGAAGCATTTCCCACACCTTCAACACAAGTTTAACTGTGCGTATTATAGATAAAGGCATATTATAGTTGGGGATTTATGGTACGTATTTCTGAAGTTGTTTGGAATCATGCATCACATCGCTATGAAAGTTTTTATCTGACGAGGCTATTGAAGTATATAAATCAAGTTTTTAGTCTTATGTTCAAGTTTTGAAGTAATTTGCGCTGATAATGGGTGTCCTTTTTTTTTCTTAATTTATTCTGTTTTGTTTCTTTGAAGTCTATGATGCTTTCAGGTTTGATGAAAGTTGTCATCACAGAGTAAATTACGAAGGATTCTTTTCATGCACAACCTTATAAAGTTTCATGCAGAAATTTATAAGTACAAAATGCATCTCATTACAACTTATGTGATTGTGATTTTTTTATTGAACCGGCATAAACTCCAACAAAGTTGCACTTTATTGCTATTTTCTTTTCTTTTTTTTTTTCTAAACTTTTTTTCCACTTCCTTTTCTAACGACAATATTCCGGATGGAACATTAAAATTATGCGTTGCATCATAGGGCGGAGGAAAGGTGGATGTTGACAGGAAGTGCATTTGGAACACTGAGACCTTCAAAGAAATCTGCGCATTGTCAACTTTGTCAAATGACTAAGTTTTTAGTTCTTGACACGATAAAATCTAATTTCGTGGATACAAATTTGTGCAAGTGAGACCCGATGTTCTGACATTAAAGCGTATTTTTTCTATTCTTTTAAAAATAAAATTACTTTAAAAATTAAATAAAATGCAGATAGTTCTATACAACTAGGAGAAAAATTAACAAAGCCTTCTGTTCTGCTAAACAGACACACACACATATATAGATAGATAAATACATACATACACACACACACACACACACACACACACACATATATATATATATATATAATATATATATATATATATGTATATATATATATATATATAGTTGTGCATTTGGGTAACAATCCCTCTTTTATACAAGTTATACAAGACGAATGAAAAGGTACTTCGATTAAGTTTTTTATTCAATTTTTATTGTATTTGTGCATTTTTTTTTCTTTTCTCACTTAAAGTGTGTAAAGCAATGTCCCAATTGTCTATATGTCCGAGCGATTTTGGCTATTCTAATAACCATTATCAAGGAATTATTTTTTTAACTGAATATGTAGATTTTTATTGTGTATCTATAGTGTTGGTAATGTTTTGTTATATTCTAAACACGATCAGCACATTGTGGCCGTGTCTGTAGTTGATACTCTTGAGTGTTGGCTTTCTTTATGGTAAAAGCTAATAGAATAACTCGGATATATAGAACATTCGGTCAGTTTTTAGACACCATATGTCCAGAAAAGAAAACACTTGAACAATTGAATAAAAAGCTTATTGGCATAACCTTACCAGTCGACTTTAATGAAACTTATACGTGTGTGTGTGTGTAAGACTTGTGTGTTAAGGCAGCAATCGTTTTGTTTCTTTTTCATGCAAGTTTCATTACATACAACAGACAAGGTGCCTTGATTCAGTGTTTTCATCTAATTTTCTATCCAAAATTTCTCATGGTCTTTGTCATGTTGAATTGATAATGTTAATTATAATTTATGAATATATCCTGAAGATGGTTTATTAGACCGAAACGTCCGACGTTGACATATTAACATTAAAACAGCATAATTGTATATAAGGATTTTTGTTTGTTTTTTCTGTATATATTTTTCTTCATATATATATATATATATATATATATAAAAGAAATATGTTGTAGTGGTTCCAACGAGAAAAGTATGTATATTAAAAAAAAGAAGAGGGGTGCCGCAAACGTTTTTTGGTTGTAATGTGGATTTATTGAGAAAAAAATATTATACTTTGTTTTACATAATTTCACGACACGTGTTTCTGGTCTGGTCTCGCAACCGTCTTCAGGTGAAAGTGGAGATTTTTACATATTATTAAAAATAATTAATTTTTCTTCATGTTCAATGTGGAATATTCTCGATATGAGACATTCTGTTTGTGTGTTGGCAATCCGAATTTTCTTTCTAGAATTGTCAATGAAGAGTTCTGCGTGAAGGGTCATAAAACAATTAAGGTTTGTCCAGCGAGTAGTTATCGGCATTTAATCTTTTAATGTTTTAGTGACCTCTATGTGCTCTTGGATCTGTTTCTATTTTGGCGTGTTCCTGTCAGCATGCGTGTATATATGCGTGCGTATATTTCCCTTACTACGAGGAATTCGTAAACTTATTTGTACCTATACACGCATACACACACATACACACTATCAACATTAATATATATATATATATATAGATAGATAGATAGATAGATAGATATGTGCCTCTGTGTGTGTGTGTGTGTGTGTGCGCGCGCGCGCTTGTTGTATAAGAGATGACGGGGAGTGAATCCATTCTGGCCCTGAAAATGTATCAAAATGTCTTGCCACAACTAATCATGTGTTAATCAGGCGAACCCTATGAATGTTTAATTATTTATATATTATTTATTAAAAGGATTTTTTTTTATCTGACATCATTCCTTATTCATATAAACGTTATTTCTAAGTAGTCACACGTGTCTGAGTTGCATCCTTTATTTTATTTATTTATTTTATGTATTTATTTTATTTATTTATTTTTTTATTTATTTTATTTATTTATTTTATTTATTTATTTATTTTTTATTTATTTATTTTATTTTTATTTTTATTTTTTTTTTTTAAGCGTTCCACCCCAAGTAAGTCGAGATTTCTATTTTATTAAACAGGGAAATTAATAAAAATCGGCCTAAATTGAGACGTCTCACTGGAAAAAATTTGTACTTCCGACAGGAATCGAACCGGCTCCCTTTTTTTTTTCTCAGGGTAAAGAGACTTTTGGCTAAAAAGGGTGTAAAAAAAAATGATTTATCAAACTCTTTATTTTCTGGGTTTGAAATTATTCGTTTCTTTTATTTTCCTTAAATATTACCACACGTTCAGCCATTTTATTTTTATTTATTTTTTTTGTATTTCAGTCTTTATCCTTGTATGAAGTAACAAACAGAAGCCAATACTCAAAGCCATCCATCCCTATACATGTAAAATATCTTATGAAGCCATTTCATGAACGTTTGTAATGGGAGAACCGTTGCTTCTTGTGTTTTAGCTGATTTTCCACCCGGGATCTCAAGCATTTCCAAAACGTGACAGTCACTAAATTTAGCCAATTTTGCGTTTAAAAATAAATAAACCCAGAAGATCATATAGAAAAAATTTAAAGGACTGTGAAATAATCTTGAATGAGGAAAGCTACATTTGTGCAATGATAAACGAATTTATCTTGGAAACCATTTCTTTTGTCATGTCAGTTCGGTTAATAACTTTGTTTTCGAATAATTAAAATATTCGCTTTCCATCGTACGATCCTTTTTTTATGCTCCACTTGTATTAATTTCCCTAGTGTAGCGAGTTCAATGTTTCCTCAGCATCCCAAGATATTGTTCTTGGCCTTAACTGATATAACATTTAAAATTTTGCTTTTGTTAACAGAATCTATTATTATGAATGGAAATTCTCCGAGTTGTGGGTTATTTAAATAAGAGATTTCAAAGAATTCTTTAATGAGGTTGGATCCATGTACCAATGGAGGACTTTCATCCGGGTATTCGCATACGTTTGTCGGAGCCAAAAGTAAGAAAGTTGGCTGGCAAAGTCAGTTGTTTCCTGAAATCTGCTTCAAAACGGCTCGTTTAATACCATTCACTGACCTGACATGTAAACTGTTTTACAAAAACCCAGCAACTCCTGATCCGAAGCTATTTTGAAGTATTTCTAACTGTCAGCCGTTATGTTTTTTTTTTCTTCTCGTATTTAGCTACTGACAATAATCAGTAAAATTATAATAAAGCTTTTACAGTGTAACCCGGATATAAGAGACCCTGATAAAAGAGAAACCCGGATATAAGAGAGATTTTCTCTGGTCCCAAAGTGTTCCCATACTTACCTAAACAAAATAGACCAAACCCGGATAAAAGAGAAATCCGGATATAAGAGACTTCTTCCTCGGTCCCGACAACTATCTTATATCCGGGTTACACTGTATTTGTTAGCTATAAATGTTAGTTTGTTTTCTTGTTGACCTTTTATTTCTCTTTTATCTTATTTCTTTTGTCACACACGTGAGTGTCTTCTTAATTCTTACAAAGGTCGGTTCCACGTTCGTTACGTATAAAAAAGATAAATTTTTCAAGGTAAGTGTTACTTGCGTATGAAGTAAACCGCCTTCTTAACCCCATTTTTTTTAAGCTTTTCACCCCAAGCAAGGCGGGAGTGTCACTAGCGCGCAGGGGGTTACAGAGCATGGGAGGAAGAGTAATTAGGCATGAAAGAGGAAAGGATAAAGAGAAGGACGGGGAATAGATCAAGGCATCTGGAGATGCCGATTGGCATTGCATTTGAATAGTTGGAGATTATAGCTAATTAAGAGGAAGGGAGTTTCACAGACGGGAAGTGGAAGGCATGAAGCTATTGGAGTAGAAGAGACGGCTACATTTAACCATTTTGATAGTGAAAAGGTGGGATTAAGATGCCGACCTGGTGGCACGTTTAAATTCATGTAGCTTGGGAATTACAAAAAATCAGAATTACATCTCGTCGTTTATTTGTTAAAAAAAAAAAAAAAAGACTGTTAGAGAGTGACTATAAACCAGATGTCAGATCAGGGCCAACCACATTTCATATCCGTCTCTGGATTTTGTCGAGGACCCAATTAGCTTTCCATTGAAACATACTATACTTAGCTTGGCAAATGTCATGAATTCAACAGTCTTTTATTTTTCTTATTACAAATACAGAGCGTCCCATAATGACTGGTCACATTTTAAATGCAAATATTTTAGGTTATAAAATTGACATAGAGTGCAAAATATATTTATTATATAACTATTAGAGAAGAGTTCAACATATCTAAGATTTGAATATCACATTCCAGAGATAGTCAAGAAGACAACATGCCCGATATCACTCTCTTATCTCAAACACAGTGTGACAGTATAGCAACTGGAGTGGCTGCAATCTCTCTACGGAGGCTTTGTTTTAGTCCCACAGCTGTGTGGGAAATATCTATTCAAATAAGCCATAAAATTTTAGTTGTAGATAAAGTCAATGAATGTACAAACATAAAAATAAGACGTGTTTTCACACTAGACTTATACAGCGAGATGGTTCTAAGAAGAGCTGTCTGAACTTATTATTGTCAGGCGTAAACTTAGCGTACGCTAGACAGACGACACTGCATTAATAGCAAATTCAGGAGCAAAAGAGCTGAAAGAATTATTATCGGCAATGAAAACAAGAAGTACGAAAAACCTATTCTTCTTCTTCTTCTTCTTCTTCTTCTTTATCGTGTCCATTCAGGACGTTGGCGTACATAGCTGACCAAAATTTCCTGTCCTTTTCATCTAGGTTTTATCTTTTTGATATCTCTGCTGCAACCTGTTCCCCAATTCAGTTACTCGAGTTCGCTAGGAAGATTATGATTTATTCTTCTCTGTTCTGTGAGGATCATATTTTCCAAGCCTTCTTTCTTCATTATTTGTCCTAGAAATTGTAACTGTCCTTTCCTGATATTAAGTATACGTGTCCGTTCTGTTTCAATTTGGTAAAAAAATTTTCGTTTTTGCTCACGTGTTCGGTCCATTGTATTCTCAGCATCCTTCTGTTGTTTGGTTTGTGGGTTTTTTGGCTTTAGCATATTAATTCATATCAGTTATTTCATATCAAAATTTAAACATTTTGTACACAATTTTATTTTTTATTCTTTTCCTAGATAATAATGGTTTTAGTAACAATTTTTACTAATTAACCCATAGCTGGGAAAAGAAGAGATGGATTCTTGCCTTCCCCAAGGCTATTTGTGCGTAAAGGATTATAACGAACCTAACTGGAACTAGACTCACTTCGAGTCATTATACATTACACCACCCGCACATCGAAGCTTACAGCCCCTGTTATTCTCAAGCAGTTATTCATCTAACTACTGACCAAACTTGACGTTGCTTAACTTCGGTGATCGTACGTGAACCGGTGTTTCAATGTGATGTGGCCCTAAGCTTTTCTGTAGAAGGGCATCCTCTTCTACATCTGTGAGGAGATTGTCCAACATACACTGCCTTATAAAGAGAACTGATATTACATAACAGATTACTAATTTTTCACTTTGTTTCTAACGAAATTTATATATTAATATTTTTCTAAACATTTGTATGCATGCTTGTCAGTAAAAGAGGGAGGTAGTCCAAGAAATTAAGAAAGTGCAGACGTTTGACTGGGTAGACGATGGAAACATTTTAGTCAAAAATCCGAAGGGGCAGCGGAAAAGCTAAATATGATATTCAAAGAATGAGCAATATATAAACTTTTCGAATGATAACCTTAAAAAAAAAGTGTGGAGAGGGCAGTACTAAACTACTATGTAATATCTAACCTCAGCCAGTCAGTTATGTGCCATCCGTGATACACGGTTAGGCGATCATGTATATTTCGATACATGACTGACGAGGCACATTTTTTATCCCGCAGTAGGTTGCCATTTCTTCCTGCGGTAGAACAGTTTCCATCCAAGGCTATAGAGCCCGGTCTGTCCTGCTATTTACGCGTAGCTGGGAAATGAAGAAGAGGGTTCATAGCTTTTCCAATGGCCAGTCAGTTATGTGCCATGCGTGATACACGCTTAGACGATCATGTATCTTTCGATACATGACTGACGAAACAGATTTTTCCCCGCAGTAGGTTACCATTTCTTTTTGCGGTAGAATCTGTTGCCATCCACGGCTATAGAACCCGGTCTGCCTTACTATTTACCCAAAACTTGGGGGGGGAGAGGATTTATGCCTTTTCCAAGTGTATTAGCCCGTAAGTGAACGTAATGGATTCCACTGGAATTCGAACTCGGTCCTACGATTTCTCCATCCGAGCCGTTTTCCATTACTCCACCGTGCCTCCTACGATTGTGAAAAGACTTGAAATGCGAGTGGGGTTCTACTGACGACATTTTAAAATATAATGGACACAGTGGAGGCATGGTGGATTAATGGATAACGGCTCGGAATCGAGTTCGATTTTCAGTCGAATCCATTACACTCACTTACGTGCTAATACTCTTCGGAAGGGTATGAATTCTCTTCTTCGCCCTCAGCTATGGTTAAATAACAGGAGACGCCAGTTTCTATAGCCTTGAATCGCAAATGTTTTACTGCAGAATAAAATGGCAACCTTCTGCAGGAAAAAAAATCTGCCTCGTCAGTCATGTATCGAAAGATACATGATCGCCTAAGCATGTATCACGCATGGCAAATAACTGACTATGGACACAGTATAGGAAAACAAGGAGGTGATAATAAGAGTAAAAACAGATATATTGCTAGCAATCAAAAAGATACATCTTTTTAATTAATTAATTTACCCAAGAAAGGCGATAATGCCACTAATACGCAAACATTATCGTTCCTCTTCAAATTTGAACCTCGAAAATCAATATTAGTAAGAACAATTGGGTGCAACTGAGGCATATCCGCAAATAGGGAGTTAAAAATTTGAATGGGCGGTTGCCCTAAAAAGAGCCGTTTTTTGCGTCCTCAATCTTATTTCAGCCTCATGCACAGCGGCAGTTGAAGATGCCTTTCTCCTCAGGCGTTGTGTCTTTTGATCATCATGTTCAGTCTCACGCACAGAGGCGTTCAGGTATGCTCTTCTAGAAAGCCGTTGTCTATGTTGATCTTCGGACTCAATGGTTCTGATTGAAGCATCCCGAGAAGCATTTTGAGACAGGCAAACTGAACGTTCGAAAGACGATTCGTTATCTCTTATTCGCATGGCGGACCTGGCGAAAGTTGTTTTGCAACCTACGCATGTTCTTTTCTTTGGTGGCATGTCTCAGGGTCAAATGTTATATTTCCTCTGCCATTTTGAACATCTTCAATGACGGGCCAAATGTTATCTCCCCTCTGCAAGTTTTAACCAGTTCATTCATGTGTTAAATGTTAGCTTTTCTCTTCAATTTTGAACATCTCCTATCAACGGTCAAATATTATCTTTCCTCACCAATTTTGAACATCTCCTATCAACGGTCAAATATTATCTTTCCTCACCAATTTTGAACTCCTTCAACAAAGGTTAAATGTTATCTTTCCTATTCAATTTTGAACCTCGTCAATCAATGGTCAAATGTTATATTTCCTCTCAAATTTTGACCACCTTCAATCAAAAGTTCAAATGTTATTTTTCCTCTTCAATTTCGAACCACTTTAGCCAAATTATCAAATCTTATCTTTCCTATCCAATTTTGAACCTCTTCACTCAAGTATTACATGTTATCTTTCCTCTTTATTGCCATAAGGCTCACTTCCTACCACCTCCTCTTTTATCTATATTACACACTCCCTTGAACATTATTATTATGATTTTCCCCTCTATTCTGAGTGGTGCTCAAGTGGGTAAAATTTTGTATAAAAACATTTAAAATAAGAGAGGCAGAGATAAACAGCAGATAATCGAGTTGAGACGTTTGTGTAAATAAATGCCGGAAACGAAACCACAGATGTCGTAAAATTAAGAGAGTTGTTTAGACGAGTGATTCTCAACATGGTCCAGGTTGACCACTTATGGTCCACATTGCATTTCTAGTGGTCCACAGAGAATTCGTAGCCATAAAAAAATTGTAGATATTTCACAAAAATGAATCTAAAAAAAACTTAGGAGTGGTCGATTTGAATTTTTTAAGAAAAAATGGTCCATGGGCTGAAAAAAGGTTGAGAAGTACTGGCTTAAAGTAACAAAAAGAAGGAAGTTGTCGTTCACACACGTCCTGAAGAGACATGGTATATAGTGAGTAAGTCAACCTTTTTTAATTACTGAGAAAGAGGGTTAATGAGAAAAAAATAAACTGAGGGAAAACAAGAATCATGGAGACAGAAGGCGGTTGACATTACATTCAAATTTTCGATTGCCACGAATGGTAGAGTTAGAAAGCTTTAGGATCATGGAGAATTCTTGGTAGACTGATTGACTCCTAAAATATTGATGTTAAAATTATTTCAAGCCATTTTTGTCAAAATAATTTTCCCCCTGTACAAGAACAAAGAGCCACTCGAGGCAGAGGGTTACAGAGTAAGAGATACCACCCAAAGGAAGATGATAATGCCACCAAGACGCAAGAGGACATCCGAAGTGAAAGAGAAGAAAAAAGACTTCAGAAGCATCCGGAAACTCAATCCTAAACAGGAAACAAGGGATAAACCTCTACTCTAGTTCAAAACGCGTGGGAGAAGTTTGAACCGTATAATCGTCTATCTATTCCTATTAAGGAAAAAAATGTAAATAAATAGTAAATAAAATTTCACAGTTTTAGTGGATTGATAAATAGGATTGTACCTATTTGCATATGTTAAGTAGAAGGGGTATCATGGACGGACAGTTGCGTAATGGACATTTGTGTCCCAAATAATTGCGTACCAGACAATCGAGTCCCTGGACATTTGCGTCCCTAGATAATTGCGTACCACTGATAATTTATGAAGTTACCATTTTTTAAAGAGTTGTTTAATATAGAAATGCCCACACCAATAATGTAATTACTCTAAACAAGCAGAAAGGTAGTCACCATAAATAAATAAGAAAAAATTATTTTTTAAAGCAAAAGAAAACTAGGCTATCAGTGTCAGTTCACTCCAGCAGTGCGTACCACAAACATCTAATGGATTCTGGATTTTATAGATTATATTTTATTTGGAACCTATGGCTAAGTTCCGAAAACCAACCACTGCTGGAAAAATATTTGTGGACGACAAAAATTACAGCTACCATTAAAAACACGCCAATGAAACAAAAGCATACTAGGGATTTGCAGAGCGACCATGCAATAGTGATAATCTGTCAATGCAATTTAAACAAAAATAATCATCTAATTCCTTTTTTTAAAAAAATTTAACATTAACAACTATGCGTTTTTCAAAATTTCTGGTAATTGTCTTTAAAAGCTTCAAAAAATTATCAGAGGTATGCAATTATCAAGGGGCGCATTTGACTAGGGACTCGAATGTCCAGTACGCAACTAACCTAGAACCAAAAGAAATAAAGTAAATAGTAAAGTTAGTGACAGGCGGAAGTTGACTACTTATCATAGGTACCTCCAGGAGATCGCTAAAAAAAGAGCATAGCATGATGAAAAAGACGTCAAACTTGACGAAAACAAAATTTTATCGTCTAAATGTTTGTTATTATTAAGAGGAAAGGTCAAAGTATTTTGGGGGTATTTTTTTCCATTTTTTAATCGTTCCTAGCACGTCCGAAATTTTCCTTAAAAATCTAGTTTTTTTGAGTCAGCAAAATTGACATTTTTTTTCATTTAAAAAAAAACTGGAAATCTGACTTTGAAATTTTTTAAATATCATTATCATTTTTCAAAACTTATTTTAAGAAAATCAGAAATTATAATATTTATTTAAAATATTTTGAACCAAACTTAACTTAGATTTTGTGCCAAAAAAGATGTAATTTGAAAATAAAACAAAGCAGGTCATAAACTTTCGCGTCTCTTGACATGTGATGAATGATATATTTACGAATTCCATGAGGCTAATTTGTTCTACGGAAGGAGAAAAGTGAAATATTTTACATTTACGTGAACAAATTATTTACCCCGTTATTTTTTAACGAAAACTTTCAGCGGTCTAATTTTTTTTTTTTTTTGTACTTAGATTTCACCTTTACGTTTATAATGCTTTATGGGAAATATATTGTAAAGAAATTAAAATAAAACTGTTAAGAGTGACATTAAATTTCATATTTCTTAAGAAAGGTATCTAATTAATTTATAGGTACCTTTCTTATGAAATTTTATCAGAATTGTACATAAAATACTATAATTTTATGTACATTTATTACATTCTACTGTTATTTGTATTTGCATTCATTTTATTATTAATTTTAATATTTCATTTATGGAAAAATGTCGTAACTGAGATTAATATAAAAATAAGATCATATAAATTTCATAAGATGATACTGATACTTGTAGGTACCTTCTCAGTTGAAATTGAAAAATCAAATTAACTTCTCCACACGTGTTTCGCAAAAAGTAAAGGCCTTAACAGCGGAGAACAATGTTTAACTCAAATAACGCAACTTAATTATATTCTGGTTGGTCTTCCGTATTTTATAATTACAGCTCGATTATAAGCACAAAATTACATTTCTTAATTACTGCGGATCTTCTGATTAGTCAAAATGATACAATTTACAACGCTAAAAAAAAAGATCTATCTCATAAGGACACTTATGAAAGCCGATGCGGCTTTTTAACTAATTTTATAATATTTTAACAACTTAAATGTAAAATCTATTATAATTAATGAAATAACAAATAATTGTATTAAAAATTCATTTTCATCGAAAATTTTTTTTTTGCTTTCAGAAAATATTGTCCATATTCATAAAAAACAACTAAAAGCAAATAAAAGCATTTGAAATTAAATAATATCTTTGTTTTATTGAGTTTTGTATGTTACAATTCAGAGCTGATTTTCAGGTACTGCGTATCCAATTAAAAACAAAAAAAAACATGATTTGCATTCCTCAAAGCCCTGTGCTTTTAATTATTGTAATCACTAAAACCGATGCGATCGAATTTCTAGCGTTTTCATAAAATTAGTTGGGGGGGGGGTAATAAATATTTTTAAAAAATATTTCTACCATGACTTTCATAAAAAAACATATTTATAATAATTTCGATCATCTGTGAATAGTTCCTGAAAGTTTCATTAACATCCGATAATTATTTCTATTTTTGCACGATTTTTCAAATTAATGTGTGTCATACCAAAAAAACGTGCTAAAATTGTCTATGTTATTTACTAGTTCCGCTGATACAAATAGAAAAAAGGTTTTTTTAATCAAAATTTAGAATGTTCTAAAAAGAAGGAAAATTTTTAAAAATAATTAAAAAAAAACTTTGGTCTTTCCTCTTAATAATAACATAAGCATTTAGACAATAAAATTTAGTTTTCGGCAAACATATCTAATTCTATTGAGGAAAAAATATAAATAAAAATATGAATAAATTTCAGAGTTTTAGGTGGATACTTCAGAAGTATACAGTTTAAGTAATTAAAAAAAAAGCATTATCACGCCATACAAGGCAGTAAAGCTACTAAGACACAAGAAGCTACAAGGTGTAGATGAATTAGAAACAGAAACATTAATAATGGACGGGAAGAGGAATGAGTAATCAGAAGTTGAGTGGATAGCAACTGATATTGCATTTAAAGTTTGGCAAATTAAAGCAGCCTGGAAAACATGAAAGGAGATCCACAAGCGAGAAATGCGAGAAAAGCATTTGTTAGCATAGAATTTACGGTTACATCTAGCCAGGTCAACTGTAATGTGATGAAATTTCAGTCTAGTACTGCGCTTAAATTTAAAAAAGTCTAGGTACCATAGCGAAGAGATCATTCGAATAATTACCATGAAAGTACTTATAGAAAAGGCGCAGTCAGGTAACCTTACGGTGGTGGGAAAGTAAGTGAAGCCGAGATGCCAGATCAGGACCAATAATATTGCTGATTCTTTAGATTTTATCAAGGGTAGTAGCAGAGGCGCCGACCCATATGTGGCAGCAATGTTCTAAGCATAATCATAAAATAAAACGAAACAGAGAGTTTAATTAGGCTTTAGAAGGAAACAAACTAAATGCCTTTTGAGAAACTTGGTATTATCTAGTTAAATCGTACGTGGAAATAAGAAGGTTTATATATATATATATATATATATATATATATATATATATATATTAAAAGAAAAAAGACCACTTTAAGGTACCATTATAATAATTTATTTCACCAGAGCCCATTTAAAGGACACCAGATCATCAGATAGCACTTCCAAATATGTAATGAAACGAAAAATGAAATTAAAATTGATGGGTAGTGTACGGTGTTGTAATTTAACAGAGAGTGTAAAAGGAGAAGTTAAAGAGACATGGTAGGGTCTAGGGAGGGTTTAATTTCATATCTCTCTCAATCATAATTAGTATTGGGGGAGGAGGAGTGACCAGACCTTGACCTATTTAGACGGTTAACTCAACGGAAGTGATATATTGAAATGGGAGGGGAGAAGAGATTTATCAAAAGAAAAAGAAAAAAAGAAAGAAGAGGGAGAGGAAAGTAAAGAGAAAGAGGCTGTAATTGGGTTTTAGCAATTTATGTAAAGAATAGATTTTAATGCTTCATATAAGTATGTATGTGATATATAAGAAGAAAACAAAATCTGTAATATTACCCTCAAAAAACCCCATACGGATTACCAAGTTTTTCATAACTTAAATATATATATATATATATATATATATATTATAAATTAATTGATTTAAAATATGTTTTTTTCCGCTACACAGTTCTAACCATGTTTCAAAAATTGAAGCTAAAAGCCACGAATTTAATTTTGCAATTAAATTAAAGAAATTAGTTCCATTTCATCCTCAAGCGAATTAATATATATATCCTCTTGTTAGTTAAGTTCTACAGATACATAGGCAAAAATACGCATTTTATTCAAACTCCTACTTGATGACGTGTTCTCCTGTGTGTACATGAATTCGAAAATCGAAGAGAAATGTCTCTGGCTAGTACGATTGCGTACACAAATTTAGCGAAATGGCTTTAATCAGACTAATTCTCTTTTCACTATGCAGTTACCATAACACTATGGCATCCATCAGTTTTCAGTGCTTCTCTGACTGTCACAAACTTCCGCTTTCATAATAGTTTTTCGCCGAGCCATTTTTCTCTTTTCCTCTCTAAGAGTTTAGCTACACGATCTCTGGGAAAAGAAAAATCACAAAATAGCGACAGCGATGAATTTTCTGCTTAGACAATAGGAAATACTTTTTTGCACCATCAATAATGTGCAGGCCGGGCCATAATAATGCATCTGTCACTCAATTGTGTTACCGCTGCTTTTAACGTAAAGCCAGGATTCCGAACGGCATTAAGAGATTTAAAAGATAACCAGATTCCCCCGAAAGATTCAACTGAAAAACAGTCGTTCGTTTATGTAATATAAAAAATGTTTTAGATGATGCCAAACAAAAGAAAAAAAAGAGAAAGAAAGAAAGAAAGAAAGAAAGAAAGAAAGAAAGAAAGAAAGAATAGGAGTTAATATTTAATCTATACCAAAAAAAAGAAAATAAATTAACTGTCTGGCGTAAACGAGCATCCGACCGTAGGTTCGGTTCAAGTTTCGCTTTCTCTCAGTTTAGAAGTTAAAATGAAGAAAATAAATATATTTAAATAATATGCGAAATATTATTAATGACAATGGGTAAAAGTGGCACAGAAAGAAGTAGTAACATTAGAAAGGAGGAAAATGCTTACCAATATTGTTATTGGTCCTGCACCAGGCATCTTGGCTTCAGTCACTTTCCCACTGCCGTAACGTAGCTTCCCCTGTGCATTTTCTATAAATAATTTCATGGCAATAGTTCTGCAGAAACTTCCTCTATGCTGCCTAAAGTTTACGAATTTAAGCGCAGTACCAGATTGGCAGCAATTTCTCACCATTTCACAGTTGAAATGGCTAGCTGTAACCGCAAGTTCTATGCTAACAGTTTCTTCTCTCGTACTTCTCGCTTGGGAACTCTCTTCCGGCTTCTAGCTTCCCAATCAACTTTGATTTTCAAACATTTAAAGGCAATGTCAATCGTTATCTTCTGTCTTTTTTTATTCTTGTTATCTCTCATTAAAAGTATTTTGATCCTATTCTCTACTAGTTAATTGTTCTTGCGTCTTAGTGGCATTATTGCCTTGCAGGGGGTGAAATGTTTAAAAGAAGAACTTTATTTGTCTAAGGTTCTGTTATATACCCTACCTATGAACATTAATTGGTATGTCCCAATCCTCATAAATACGTTGGGTACTATTGTAAGTAGGGGAAGGAGTAATATGCTGTCTAAGTAGTTCACCATTAGCAGTGGTTTACCTACATCACGCTGGTGAGTATTGTATTTTATTGATGTTATAAAGATTACCATTTTGTTTGCAACCTCCGCTTTGGTTATTCCTCATTCAGTCACACTTTCTAGGTTACAACAGGTTCTGACACTTTTCGTTATTGGCTGGCTAAGAGACTGTATTGGTTTGGTCGATTTATTTATCGGCATATCACTACCGCTATGGGTTATTTAATAACAAACTGTAAATAATTTTAGCAATTTAATGGCTTGAAATAAATATATTTTGAACGCTATTGTATCCCTTCAACTACAGATGAAATGTCGCTTTAAAAATGTATCGGTGACAATTTTACGATAAAGAGTTATCGTTGCTATTTTTTATTTAAAAATGCATTGCTGGTATTTCTACCTTTTAAAAAAATATATTTTTATACTTTCATATTAATTTCTTTGGGGTTTCTCTGTGTGTCCCTAGCAAACATTTGCTACCACTCCAGGCCAGAGTGGACAGCGCAACAACAGCAATTAAGAGGTGGTCACACGCTCCTCAAAACCACCAATCTCCTTGCTGCCAGATGTAGTTTATCGTCACACCCATGACGATAAGAGAGTGTACTAACTGTCTATACTTGTTATTGTCATAATCGCTTTCACTATTTTCAACGGAATATCTGTTAATATGTTTTCCGAGATTATGTTCTAAGTTGTAGGATGTGAAAGTAGTAGAAAGTATCTGCTACCGTGCTGGAGGAAATCGTGATTCCATGTTAGGGAGTCCTTTAGAATACAACCAACCTGTGACTAACGTTATCAAAACGTGATGTTGAACATTAGAAAAAATCAATAAAATACTTATAACTTTGTTATAGTTTGTCACATGATTTAAAACGTATATAAAAAAATTTTGTTGTCAAGATAAACAATATTAATACAATTATATATATATATATATATATGTTGAGTTATGACCAGAGATATGTAAATAGCGAATCATATTATCCTCCCTATTATACACTGCGTGCCAAATTATTATCGAAATAACTTTTTTCTAATATTTCAAAAACCGTCCAATCAATTCACACGAAATTTTTACACAATGTTGGCAACACTGAGCTACGCAATGACTGAAATGTTCGTACTGATCTGAGCAATGTAAACAAATTGGCGCCATATTTGTTATCAGCACGTCGACCTGAGCGTGCCAAATTATTAGAAAATTATACGAATTTAGTGAAAAGATGGGCCGTGAAAGCAGTTTAAGTGATGCTGAAAAGAAAACTATCACCTCAGAACTCCCAAAAGATAAATCTACCCTAGAAATTTCTAAAATGATAGGGAGGCGTCATCAAACAGTGAAAAATTCACCGCCGACCCTACACAAGTACGCAAAAGGGTAGATAAAGGTAAGCCGAGGGTTATTTCACGTCGTCTCATGTCACGACTTAAACGAGAGGCCACGAAGAACTTTGGATTTACCAGCCAAGAGCTTTTCAGTCGCATTGGGGATGCTACTGTGTCTAAAAGTACTCGGTGTCGGTATCTGAGGGAAATAGCAACAACAAATTTTGAATGTGATTTCTCGTCAGAGAAATCACATTCAAAATCGATTGAAATAGGCCGAGGACAATATGAAGATTGATTTCTCTAAAGTTTTGTTCACAGACGAAACTCAAGCAACACTTGATGGGCCAGATAGATGGTGCAAAGGCTGGGTAATGAACGGACAGAATCGCCATCAGCGTTTGAGACGCCAACAAGGCGGTGGAGGCATAATGATATGGGATGGTATTATTGGAAATAAATTAGTGGGCCCATGGAGAGTACCAGATGGCGTCAAAATGACTGCAGATGCATACATAGCGTTTATGAAAATCTTGAACCGTGGATGAAAAGGCAAAGACTTGCCTTCAGAAGGGCCATTGTTTTATACAAGATAATGCTCCCTCACATGTTGCTCACAAGACTACTGAATATTTGAAACAGTTAGGCTTCAATGGACCTCGAAAAAATGAAGTGGCCAGCAAACTCCGTATTTGAACCCAATCGAAAACCTTTGAGCATCATGAAGCTAAGACTGTACGCCAACGGACGACAACCAGGAGCAACGCTGAGTTGTGGGGAAGCAATTCTTGACATATCTCGCCGCATTACAGCAGATGACATCCTACAATTAACAAATTCTATGGATCGTCGACTTTTTCAAGTAATTTCAAAACAGGGAAAGCACATCCCTATTAATTTGTTTAAAACTGTGAATTTGTTTGATCTATTATTATTTGTTTGATTATCTTATTTATTAGCTTTTTTGATCATAAACATTCGTGCAACATTAATAAACGTTTTGTTTGCTCAATTCTGGGAATTTTACTAAACCTTTCTATTATTTGGCACGCTCAAATGGCTGATAACAAATATGTCGCCAGTTTGTTTACATTGCGCAGATCAGTACAAAATTTCAGTGATTGCGTAGGTCAGTATTGCCAAATTTTGTGTGAATTGATTGGACCGTTTTTGAAATATTAGAAAAAAGTTATCTCGATAATAATTTGGCACGCAGTGTAGTTAAATCAGTTTAATACAGATTAACAACTAATTCCAGCAATAAGGAAATGGCTAAAAGGTAATTAGGTTAAAAGAAAGCAAAGATAAAGTAAGTCTTAAATGCATAGAGAACTAACTTTTTGGTCATACATCCGACAATTGTGGGCAGGGTTTATAAAGCTAAAATCAAATATGACGACGGAGTCAAGATTCATGTGGGTACTACGGAAAACCACTGGAAAACACCATATTACGACCACCAAATGATATAACGAAAGCTGAACCCTTTAACAGGAAATTTGAAACATTAACAATCATGAATAATAGGAACAATCCGAAACTCTTAAACAAAAGAAGTGAGTTAATGAGCAGCCGTTACGTAGTTTTTATTTGGGGACAAAAACTATTTATATTAATTTATTTATTACTATAATTAGACTGTAATGAATTAAGCATTTTTCTAATCTATTATTTTCATTATTATTATTATTATTTCCATTTTTAATATATACCCAGTATTATTGTTTTTAACTTACTTTTACCTTTAGCCTTATTAGTGGAAACGTTTTTATTTTCATGTTTATTTATTTATTCATTTATTTGTTTGTTTTGTTTTTATTTTTGTTTATTTATTTATTTATTTGTTCTTGTTTATTTACATATTTATATGTTCTTATTTATATGATTTAATTTAATTTGATTTTATATTATATTTTCTTTGATTTGTATTATTTTTTATTAGCATTTTAATTTTATTTTATTGTATATTTGTTAATATTAATACTGTTATTAACTTCTTTATTGATTACCCACTTACCCACTTGATTTCCAAAAGTTTCTTCCTTTTGATAAAATCAGCGTCTGTTTTTAAATTTTAAATTCGAATTTATGATTCTTATTTTCAATCTTAAATGTGAATCTTGGGCTAAAATGAAATTGAATATTAAACTACCATTCATTTAAATAATTAACAAAAATAACAGTCCAATAAAACATCTTGGCAAATCCAGAAATATTTAAAAAATAAAACTGGTGTTATCCAAAATAATATGCAGCTGAATATTGCATAAGCATGAAACTCCGAGTTGTTCAACCATTCTAGGGATTTATCTATTTTTTTTAATATATTACATAGTTATGTTATTTAACATTGAGCACTGTTTTTTATTATATATATATATATATATATATATATATAATAAAACGGCTTAAACACTAATATTCCATGGTCATAATTTATTCCATTGGAATCGTAAATACGATCCAATTCATCAGACCTACAAATTCAAAAAGAAAACAGAAAAAACAACTCCGAAAATAAAAACAGAATTTAGAGAGAGTGTAAGTATGAGGGTGTGGGACGAATGTTAGAGCTAAAGAGAGGGGCAACAGGCAAGAGAAGGAGGGAGATTAAACCTTAACAGAGAGAATTTTAGGAGAGGTGAGTGGAAGAGGTTTAAGTAAGAGAAATATGAATGTTGCCGGATGTCTAATGTATTCTATCCTCTTGGAATTTTTATTCAAAAAAATATATATGTATGGGTATGCACCTATGTATATATATTTTTTATATTTTTGCATATTTATGTATATTTATACTAATATATATATATATATATATATATATATATATATATATATATATATATATATATATAATAATAATAATAATAGTTATATTATCAACTAAAAGTTGGCTCTATTGATGCTAAAGAAATACAAATGTTCCCGTGGAGGCGCCCACGACAGGGATTGGCTAGCCGCCCTATCAGATGTGTCTCATGGTGAGACTCCTGCTCACTTCCTCAACTACTTCCTTTTCAACCAGAATGCAGATTAACAATATTCAAACGTAGATTCTGTGGAAAGGATTTGTTTGGTAGTTGGTCTTCGGAGACTTTTTTTTGACACTCTAAACTTGGCAGGCTCATATCTTCTGAAGTAGACATAAAACCCTCACAAAATTTTTTGGTGAACTTGAGCAAGTATTGTAGATATTAGGCAAAAAATATTATGAAAATTGAACAGAACTTATTTTCGATAGACTGACTGTAAGCTACATTGGTGAAAAGTTGTTGATTTTGGGGTCATGTATTTGGGTGAGTAAAATAAAATGTTTTATCAAGTGTAGGTTTGGAATAGTTAAATATTTGGATTCTACACTTCTTATTTGCTCTACGTACCGAATTTCAGAAATATTGAAGGTATGGAAGAATTTTTTTTTAGTTTTAAAAAAAAACACTGAGATTCGGCGACGTTGCGCGGCCTTAATTTAGAGACAAAATAGGAAAATTATACTCCACCCCTTAAAATTGGAATGGTAAAGCGTAGCACAAAATAATTTGGTACACTTTCCTACCTCATGAAGGGGAACATTTCTGCCAACTTTCAAGTAATTCGGTGTCGGTGGGTGTAATGCCCTGGGGAATTGACATGGAATGACCCGTAAGTGAATGTAATGGATTCGACTGGAATTCGAATTCCGATTCCTCAATCCGAGATGCTATCCACCGTGTCTAGTTCATTAAAATGATGTGTTCGGAAAATAAAAACATTTCTATAACTCTAGATATATACATAAAAATCTTCTACAATGATTCCTGTATTCAGTTAAATGTAAAAAAAAAATAATCTCATCCTTGATAATGGTTAAAAGAATAGCCGATAGCGCTCAAATGCACAGAACTTTCGCATAATTTCTACATAAATTAAGAAAAAAATAAGGTATACAAGAAAAATGAGATAAAAATCTTAACCGCAGTACCTTGTCAGTCCTTTTTAACGAAACTTGTACATATCTATAATTAAGATAATTACTAGATTACATTTGTCAAATCTATACCAAACTATTAGGCTGGTGCAAAAATAATAACGTAATAATGTCGTTTTTTGACGTATTTTTTAACGTTAAAAAACGACATTATTCCGTCATTATTTTTGCACCAACCTAATATATGATAGAATAATAGAGGATCAACGGTTTTAACACTTTAAAATTTAATGAACGTACATGAAAGTTGCGTTTGCGATGCCGGGGGCAATCAAATAAAATTATATATATTTCTATTGAATGCAAATTAAATATTTTTATCCTATATGCATGGAAGCTTAATAATAATTATTCATTCCCCTACCTGTTCTTGGGGCCGTTTTTTAAGATCAACAATGGATAAGCAGGTGGTGTTATGTATGACGTCTTGGCCAGAAATAATCGGAGTGCCGAGTTCGAATTCTAGCCAAACCTTTAAGTTTATCTTCGCTATGGGTTCTACATCAGGACGTCTCTGAAAAAAATATTTTTATTCCCAAAAACATTTTCGTGCAATATTCACTCGCAAAAATAATTATTCTGATGATAAAAAAAGTTCCTTCCGCTTTTTAATAACCTACAAAATGGTTTATAAGCGCATATTTTATCTAATACTAGACTCAAGAGTCACTCAAGTTAGAGGGTTACTGAATGAGATTGTTGTAAGAGCGAATCGAGGAATCACTGTAGGAGAAATTCTGATTGGAATAGAAACATGATGTCAAGCAGGTTTCAGGTACCGAAACAAGCTCTCTTGTTAGTGACGACCTTCTTTGTTTTTTTATGTGCCATCTCCTTTAAGGACGTAGGCAACCATGGCTCTCTACCTCCCTCTATCCCGTGCAGCTCTCAAAAAATTCCTTCCCACTGCTTCCTACCCAGGGCCACATTCTGTCATCCACTTGCTTAAGGTCGCTAAGTATGTCACGCGTTATTTTCCCTTGTCTCTTTTTCCCTCTATTCGACCAGTGAGTATCAAATTCTCCAGGCCCTCCTTCCTCATTATGTGTCCCAGAAACTTCAGCTGGCTGTTCCTGATATTAAAAGATCCATTATAGGTATTTCCACGAGATCGCTAAAAAATCAGCATACCGTGATGAAGACATTCTCCAAACTTAATGAATACATAATTTTGTCATTAAAATCGTTATGTTATAATTAAGAGGAAGGATTATTTTTTTTTTTATTTTATTATTATTTTTACTTCTCTTTAGAACATTCGAAATTTTGATTAAAATACTTTTCCTCTTGCTTCGACGGTTGTACAAACTTTCAGTACAGTGTAACCCGGATATATCCGGGTTACACTGTTGTCGGGATCGGAGACGAAGTCTCTTATATCCGGGTTTGGTCTATTTTGTTTACATTAACACAGGCTCTAATTTGGGACCAGAGAAAATCCGGGTTTCTCTTATATCCGGGTTTCTCTTATATCCGGGTTTCTCTTACATTCGGGTCTCTTATATCCGGGTTACACTGTGTAACAAATTTTCGTCTCTCTTTTCTTTTTTTTTCTTTTGCAGTGACAGACACATTAATTAAGAAATTCTTGCAAAAATCAAATAATTCTCGGAGTTTAATGAATCTTTCAGGACTTATTCACAAATGAATGAAATTATTTTTTTTTATTTTATTTATTAGAAAATCTTGATAAAATATGTTTTTTTTACATGTGTTTCTGCCTCGTACCTAATTTTATGAAAGCTTCAGAAATTCATCGAGATAATTTGTAGTGACTATATTAGTTAAAAACTGAATTGGTTGAAGAATTTAAATCGCCGATTTTATTTTGCAAAACCAGACCCCAGTTTTACCGAAAATCTGTTCTGAATCGAAAGGCAATAAAACCAAGACATTATTTACTTAGAGAAGCTTTTAATTGCTTTTATGAAATATATATATATATATATATATATATATATATATATATATATATATATATATATATATATATATATATATATATATTGAAGACAATATTGTCTGATGCAAAATGGATATTTAAAAGATTTTCTACAATTTTTTTACAATTTAAAATAGAATAATTTATAAAGTTTTTGAATCTTTTAAAGTTCAGCTTCGATGCGATCATTTTTAGAGAATGTTGTTATTAAGTAAAACTATATTTACTAATCATATTACTAATCATATATTTTAAAATATATAAAATTTTATGCTATAAGTAAGTAATGTTTGTTTCAGATTAACTTTAAATTTGCTAACTGTCCTCAAAAAACGTATCAAAAATATATTTACTTTTGTTTACAAATGTCTAAAAAATGGCTGACGAAATCGATTTTACTGAAGAAATGCTACTCTATTCCAATCTATATAATTTCTGTCTGAAATACACCAAACTATTTTACTTACTGGATATAATAAATTTAATCCTTTAGCTTTCAATTAAAGCTAAATTGAAAGCTTCAGGGATGCTTTTTCATATTTAAAAAATTATTTTAAACATTACGTATAGCGAATTCGTGGAAGGACCTACATTAAATAAGTAGGGGTTAGAAAGGCTGCCCAGAAATGAGCCGACATCTTCTAATGCGATGTTATACAGAGTTACTAAAGAACTGCTCCTCTCAGGTATGCCGACAATCTAACTTAACTGGGAAGGATATTTTAGGATGATTTAACTAAAGTCAGATGTCCATAACCTAAACGAAGGGCGAAGACATTTGTAATTCGTCAGTGTCGGACTCAGAATTATTTAAAAATCAGCAAGGAGTTTGGTCACTCGGGATGTTGAATTAACAGCTAGCTAAGGGGTTACAGAGGAGTCATTGTAATAAACTATGCTTTAACTGAAAATGTTTTTTTAACCCACTGTAAACCCAACGAAAATATAAATGATACCCATTAATAGAATGAAAAGAAAATAAATATATAAAATAAAGTAACGGTACTACTATTGGCACTGTGTTGGATATCGGTTAAAGAAAGACCTTCGTCCTTACTTCCGCTGCATCAAGGTGTGAGCGAAAATCGGAACTGGTATCAACAGGAAATTCATCCGGTAGCTAAAACAAACAGGACATACATGAGTTCTAAGCGGAAGGAAATGCGTGATTTAGTGGGCGCATGACGGAATAGGCGTGGTCACACGATGTTGCGTAGCCACATGAAGTTACGTTGGTGTCCAAATGTTTTAAAACTGGTTCGATTCTTGATCCGGAAAGAGAGGCTGGCCAGAGGTTCACCGAAGATTGGTCTCTTTCAATTCCGGTGTGTGAAATCCTAACCTCTGTGATTCTCTCACACTCTACCCATTCGCCCCAACTCGAACAATACAAATATATATATATATATATATATATATATATATATATATATATATATATATGTGTGTGTGTGTGTGTGTGTGTGTGTGTGTGTGTGTGTGTGTGTGTGAATTTAAGCATATTTGACAACTCGGTCTCATCGTTTTCCACTTGAATAAGATGTAACCGCAAGTTCTCGTATAACAGTTTCTTTGCTGGCACTTCTTGCGTGTATAACTTTCTTCCTGCTTCTTGCTTCCCTGCCGCTTACGAACTTCAAAAATTGAAACTATCTTTTGATCACCTGTTCTTTTATTGTCCTTTGTACTTACTAATGTTTTCTCATTCTCATTAACCCCATTTTGTGTTAGTGGTATTATTGCATTGTTTGGGGTGAAATGATACAAAAACGAAACAGCTGACAATCCGTCCTTGTGTTAATTCATAGATATGGTATTGTTTACCTATTGTTTTTCTCACCAGGTTACTATTTGTACCCTCTTTCTACTTTAAATGTTTGCATGTTTATACAAATAATTTGCTCTATTTTAAAATATGTTTTCTCGGTCTCTCCATCAATAATATTAATAATACTAACCTGTAGTACTTGCGAAAATATGACGGTCTTGATATTTGATTTTTCTACTTAATCTTAATTCTTAATCTACTATGTGAATAATCTCCTTTTCAGCTCTATGACTATGAAACACCTGTAAGAATTTCCCTACTGTATCGTTAAATATTTGAGCTTAACAACCTTAATATTGCAATAACAATCCTTTGTATGAATGCGGGTCATTATTTAAAGAAGAAAGAGGGTACAAATGAAAATATTTAAAATTGACAAGTTTTCCAATTCACTAATGCAGACGTTAAGTCTATGAGCGCCATACTGACTATAGTAAATTTTTCTTTCTTTATTTATTTTTATCCTTGAAGCCAAACAGAGTGTCTGATCTTTCTGTTCCGTCTTTCCTCACGAGTAAAACGGAATACTTCATTAGTTTTACGAAGGTCATTCAAAAAATTCTAAGCCTTACCTAGAAAGAAATATTTTTGTTGTGGCAACATACTATCATTTCTTATAAAACTAGAAAAAATAATTCACATTTCTGACTTAATTTTTTCCAGCTCTATAAATGTGTGAACAATCACTTCCATTGTTGATTAGATCGTCCTTTTTATTCCGAACGATTTTTTATAAAAAGTTTATCAAAGAAAAGGCTATGAATTATATTGCAATTATTTAACCTTGAAGTAAATAAATATGTCGTGTGTAATCATGATAATAAGTAGCTCAAAGTTTATTGTACATTAAACTAAATACTATTACACACCCACACCGCATATGCAGATATATATATAGGTATATGTGGTTGCGTGAATATGTATGTTGGTCAATAGTTTGGAATAAACGTCTGGAGATAAAGTCTGAATGGAAGTGAAATGAAGCGAATAATGTTGATAGATAGATAGATAGATAGATAGATAGATAGATAGATAGATAGATAGATAGCAACGGATATAAATATTCTCATGGTAATATCGAATAATGTGAGATATGAACATAGATAGATAGATAGCAAGGGATATGAATACCCTCATGTTGGTAATATTGAATAATGTGAGGTATGAACATAGATAGATAAATAGATAGATAGATAGATAGATAGATAGATAGAAGGCTACAAACAAAAATAAAGGTAATAACTAAAGAGATATATAAATAAATGAAATATGTGGTAGATAGATAGATAGATAGATAGATAGATAGATAGATAGATAGATAGATAGATAGATAGATGAAGTGGTTATGATTGAAAGAAAGAAAGAAGGTAAAGAAATTGAAAGAAAAAAGACACATATACATATAAAAAATAAATAAAAACATCGATTTATAGACGGATAAATAGATAGCTACGGACATAGAAAGCCTTATGGCGATAATATCGAATAGTGTGAGATATAAATTTTCTTAGAAAGAAAGAAGGCAAAGAAAAAAGATAATATTGTAGATAGATATAAAAATGAATAAAAACGGTGATAGTTAGCTAGATTGCTTACATTATTCGGACTGTTAACCTAATTACTATATTACTGTGATTGGTATTTCGAACTGAACCCTTTATTTCATCCACCAGCTATTTCCCCGTTTAATTCAAAAAGTTTGGTTCAACACGGCTGAGGCTAGGTGTCGAACTCACAACACTTTGGGTCTAGTCACTGGATGTAACCAATAATCTTCAACTACTGCGCCTTTTGGACTTGAGAAGATCTGCGTATGAATTTTTGGGACTTATAAACCTAATGCCACAGCAACTATTTTTTGACCAGAGCTCATATTGCAATTTTCCGTTATTATTATTGTATTTTTTTACCAGGACTTATATTGCACTTTTTGTTGGTATTCATTACTTTTCTCTATCATGATAGACAAAACAGGCGGCGATAGATAGATAGATAGATAGATAGATAGATAGATAGATAGATAGATAGATAGATAGATATTAATCGATTCATATACGCGCTACCGGAAACGCGCTACCGGAAACAGATATGAACTGATTCCGTTTCATCGATGTATTCTAAATGCCCTATACACGTTTTTTCTATTCAGTGTTTCCGTTCCCCTTGATACACAAGACCCGAGAAATTCGGAAGCAATGTTATTTAATCCGTTACTTTGGGTGAGTAAAAAGTATAGATACATCCCTTCCCAATGGCCTTATTACAAAATATAGAAATTCAATCATTATTTGAACTCGCCGATTCCATTTTACGCGCTACCCAGATATCGTACATACAGAAACTCGATCATAATTGAACTTGCTAATTCCATTTTTCCATTTTACGCACATTTTACGCGCTACCCAGATATCGTACATACAGAAACTCGATCATAATTTGAACTTGCCAATTCCATTTTACGCGCTACCCAGATATCATACATACAGAAACTCGATCATAATTTGAACTTGCCAATTCCATTTACGCACTACCCAGATATCGTACATTTTGAACTTTACAATTCCATTTTACGCGCTACCCAGATATCGTACATACAGAAACTCGATCATAATTTGAACTTGCCAATTCCATTTTTTACGCACTACCCAGATATCGTACATACAGAAACTCGATCATTTGAAATTTGAACTATCCAGATAATTCGATCATTTTCAACGCAATTCCATTTTACGCCTATCCAGATATCGTACATACAGAAACTCGATCATAATTTGAACTTGCCAATTCCATTTTACGCGCTATCCAGATATCGTACATACAGAAACTCGATCATAATTTCAACTTGCCAATTCCATTTTACGCGCTATCCAGATATCGTACATACAGAAACTCGATCATAATTTGAACTTGCCAATTCCATTTTACGCGCTATCCAGATATCGTACATACAGAAACTCGATCATAATTTGAACTTGCCAATTCCATTTTACGCGCTATCCAGATATCGTACATACAGAAACTCGATCATAATTTCAACTTGCCAATTCCATTTTACGCGCTATCCAGATATCGTACATACAGAAACTCGATCATAATTTGAACTTGCCAATTCCAATTCCATTTTACGAAACGATCTCCATATCCAGATATCGTACATACAGAAACTCGATCATAATTTGAACTTGCCAATTCCATTTTACGCGCTATCCAGATATCGTACATACAGAAACTCGATCATAATTTCAACTTGCCAATTCCATTTTACGCGCTATCCAGATATCCCAGATATCAACTTACATATCCAGATAAACAGAAACTCGATCATAATTTGAACTTGCTAATTCCATTTTACGCGCTATCCAGATATCAAAACATACAGAAACTCGATTTCAACTTGCCAATTCCATTTTACGCGCTATCCAGATATCGTACATACAGAAACTCGATCATAATTTCAACTTGCCAATTCCATTTTACGCGCTATCCAGATATCGTACATACAGAAACTCGATCATAATTTTGAATTTCCAGAACTTCGCATAATTTCAATTCCATTTTACGCGCTATCCAGATATCGTATACAGAAACTCGATCATAATTTCAAAATTCCATTTTACGCGATCCAGAATTTCAGAAACTTCGATCATAATTTCAACTTGCCAATTCCATTTTACGCGCTATCCAGATATCGTACATACAGAAACTCGATCATAATTTCAACTTGCCAATTCCATTTTACGCGCTATCCAGATATCGTACATACAGAAACTCGATCATAATTTGAACTTGCCAATTCCATTTTACGCGCTACCCAGATATCGTACATACAGAAACTCGATCATAATTTGAACTTGCCAATTCCATTTTACGCGCTATCCAGATACTCGATCATAATTTGAACTTGCCAATTCCATTTTACGCGCTACCCAGATATCGTACATACAGAAACTCGATCATAATTTGAACTTGCCAATTCCATTTTACGCGCTACCCAGATATCGTACTAATCAGTAATAATGGTCAAGCTACACGCTATCCATTACCCCATAGCGAGGTGTCTGAATAGATGGGTAGCGAAGATATAAATAAAGATGAAAAAGAGCTGAAGAAAACCGATAAATATTGACTGAATCCAAAAGAAAAAAAACAAACGAAAAAGAAAAACTGAAAGACAGAGAAGTTTTCGTGAATCTACCCACAATTGAACCTAATGGAATCGAATTTATATGTAGATTTGTCTGTGACAAAAAAAAAAAATGGTCAGATGAAACAGTCAGCGACGCCAAGAAAAAATGGAAAAGCAATCAATTGATGAACGTACGAGAGAATGTAATTCTTTTGTTGGCAGAACAGCCTGTCCACCCACAGGTCTGTGAAGGACTTGACAGCCCGCTGGAAAGCGGTCGTTGTTGGAGTGACATGACAGTTCAGCTTCTGACTCATTCGTTCATCAAAAAGTTGCATTTAAACGAGTCCACTTTTTTCTCTGTGCTCACGGTTGGGTGAATTTTTGCTCCTGTCATTAGGGTCACCGTCTGATGAAAATAAAAGATGACTACAGGACTCAATAAACACAACGATTTTCTTTTTACGCAGTTCATTTTCAAAAAATTTGGAAACTATATTTTTTTTTCCAAAAGAGAGGCTGATATCAAGGGTAAAACTTTAGTCAAAGTCTGTTTACAAATAAAAAGAGTTTATAAAGTCCATCTGCAAATTTAACTAATAGTTTTGAAGTTATACATAATAGACTAAATCTGTCAAAATATTTAGGCTTACAGCCATATCACCTTGAAACACCCGTTTTCGTACAAGAACCGAAGTTAAGCAACGGCAATCCTGGTCAGTAACTATGTAAATGGTCAATGCTTTGGTATACCAGGTAAACATGAGCAAGCGGTTGGTGTCATATTAGGTTGGTGCAAAAATAATGACGTAATAATGTCGTTTTTGACGTTAAAAATACGTCAAAAACATTATTACGTCATTATTTTTGCACCAACCTAATACATAACGGCACAGACCTAGAAATCAGAGAGCTGAGGTCCAATTCCACTTGGATAATGTATGCATCTACCTCTTCACCCCTCTTCTATGGGTTAATTAGTAGGTTGTGTATCGGTAAATCATAATTACCTCCAGCAAATTCAAAACTTATCTATATTTCTGTGATGAGGTATTGTAACTATTTGCACTATTTATATTGTTCATACTTTTGACCTCATGATTCTGTCACATTCGCTTCGGCCTTCTCAATAGTGCCAATTGCCATCTTCTATCTTCTTGAATCCTGTTCAACTTTTGTCCTTTCTTCAATCCTCCCCATTCTCAGTTTTCTTTTTCACTCCGTGTAACCACCTGATTACTACTGGCATTATCGCCTTGCTTGGGGTGAAATCGTTCCATGTCATCAGTTCCCAAGTAGACATCTATGCTTACGACATTACTATTTACTCCTGCCTCAATAGCAAATCTGTTATCACTGACAAAACTAACCTGGCCGTTAGTCTCGAAAAGGACCTCCAATCGGTTGTAGACAGGGGCAGGAATTGGCTGGTTAACTTTAATGCCTCCAAAAAAATGCTCTCTATTACTCACCACAGGGAACCCTCCCTGCCTCCCATTAGAATGTCTGATGCTGAACTCCATTACGACTGAATGGTCTCACACTGTCCGCTGACCTAAGATGGAACAAATACATTGGGTCAATTGCTTCGTCCACCGCAAGGAAAGTTGGCTCCCTGTGCCGCGCCAGGAAATTTTTCTCCCCTGAATCGATCCTTCAAATCTACAAATCAACCATTCGCCCTTGCATGGAATACTGCTGCCATATATGGCCTGGTGCCCCAGTCCTCAACAAGATCCAGATACGGATATGCAATGTGGTTGGTCCTGATCTGGCATCTCGTCTACAGTCGCTCTCTCACAGACGTGCCGTCGCCTCCCTCTGACTTTTCTACAAATACTTTCATGGTAACTGCTCCGACGAGCTACATCGCTAGTTCCCAGACTGCATGAATTGAAACGTGCAGCTAGGCTGGCATCACGGACCCACCCTTTCACTGTCGAAACAGTTAAATGTGGCCGTCTCTTCTACTCCAATGGCTTCATGTCTCGCACCTCCCGTCTGTGGAATCCCCTTCCTATTACTTGTTTCCCCTGATAGCTATAATCGCCAACTATTCAAAGGTAATGTCAATCGACATCTCTAGATGCCCTGAGCTATTCCCAGTCCTTCTCTTCATCTTTTCCTCTATCACGCCTCTTTACTCTCACTCCCACTCTCTGTAACCCATTGCGTATTAGTGGCATCCCGCCTTTCTTGGGGTCAATTTCTTAAATATATATATATATATATATATATATATATATATATATGTAAATAATTAAGAAAGAGACAGCCTTAAGGTTTCATGACTGTAATTTATTTCCCCAGGAAATATATTTTTCCTGGTTCATCAGATCACATCTCTAGTTACAAAAGAATTAGGTTTATTTTATTAACTTGTATTAAAAATAAAAATAAAAGAAAACTAATTCTTTTGATTCTTTTGTCACTAGAGATGTAATCTGATGAAACTGAAAAAATATATTTTCTGGGGAAATAAATTATCGTCATGGAACCTTAAGGCTGTCTTTTTTCTTAATTATCTAATTAATATTTTCTCTGGTGTTACACACACACACACACACACACACACACACACACACACACACACACACACATATATATATATATATATATATATATATATATATATATATAGGTTTGAAACGGTATAAAAAACGGTAGTATATATATATATATATATATATATATATATATATATATATATTGAATACTACAGACAAGCTTCTTTGATTTAGTTTTCTATACACTTTCTTATGTGATCTAAGTTACATCACTGGCAAATTGAAAAACAAAGCTCCTGGAATATTTTGTTTTTTAACCTTATTGCTTCTTGAGAAAATCCAAACATGGATACGCAAGGTGATAGGTAATGGCCTGTCATATTGGCTCCAGTCACTTTTTTCACAGACGTGATGTGGTTTCCCTCTGTCTTTTCTACAAATATTTTCTGACGAGCTATTTTCACTGGTTCCACAACTGCATGAGTTCAAGAATGCTACTAAGTTGGCATCTTGGTCCCACTCTTTTTATTGTCGAAACATTTAAATCTAACCGCCACTTCTACTTTAAACGATTCTTCTCTTGCACTTCCCGACAGTAGAACTCCATTCCTCTTACTTGCTTCCCTGATAACTATAATCTTCAAATATTCAAATGTAATGCCAATCGACATCTTTTGATGTCTTGATCCATGTCCTTCTCTTTATCCTATTCTTAAACACTCCTCTTTACTCTTACTTTCACTTTCTGTAACCCCTTGCGTGACAATGGCACTCCCGCCTTGCTTGGCGTCAAAAGCTTAATAAAAATATACAGTAAAATCGAAGTGTCGGTATGGGGTGATCTTTTTCAAGAACTAAAATAAATTAATCTCTTTATCATTACATTTGAACAAAATTTAATGGATTTATGACACAGGACTGACATCAGTCATTTACGAGCCATGCGTGATACACGACTGACGAGGCAGATTTTTTTTTTTCAGTTGGCTGCCATTTCTTTCTGGTGTAGACCAGTTGCCATTCAAGGATATAGAACCCGCTATAGCTGGGAATAGAAGATTCATACCTTTCCCAAGCCTATTAGCACATAGTGATTTGACTGGAATTCGAACTCGGCTCTACGATTTCTCAGTCCGAGCTGCTATCCATTACTCCACTGTAAAGTCACAAAAACGTCATGGCACTAATATACATGTATACATATACGTATGTGTGCGTATGTGTGCGTATGTGTGTGTAATTTTTTCTGTTAAATTCTATCCGTCATTAGCTATTCTTTGATAATGCTATCTGTGTGTGTGTTGGAGGAAGTTGTAATGAAAATTGTCTACAACTAATTCAACTTCTGTAGACATCCTATCAAATTTACCGTTAGTCGTCCAAAATAGAGTTGCGTATCACTAGAAACTTTCAATTCCAATGTAAATTCCTAGTCCCACGAGAACAACACGTCCTACGAGATAATACGATATTTCGAAGTCAGACACTGACAACTATAACAATGAGACTAATTTTTCATCGAGAACCACTGATAAAATCAACAATTCATTCCTCTGAACTGTGGCCGCATTAGTAGAAAACAGACAGGATGCATTCATCAAAGCATCGAAAGAAATATATACCTGGCTGCAATAAATTAACTAGTGTTATGCCACAATAGGGCCGGTCAAATTTGAAACTGTGACATTGCAATCGATATTGAGATTGGGGTTTGATATGATAAATAATGCCACAAAATACTTTTTCTAGATCTTTACCGTTTTTTTTTTTTTTAGAAAACGAGTACAAAAATTATGTCTCGGTTCAAAATGGTAGCGTTGGAATTTAATTCCGGTGTTCAGTGAAACGAAACACAGTTGAGTAATGGATAGCGGCTCGGATTGAGAAATCGTTGGGCCGAGTTCGAATTCCAGTCGAATCCATTACATTCACTTATATGCTAATGCATGCTAAGGTATGGAGTCTCTTCTTATCTTCCCAAATAACTTGCTCTGTTCTGCTCTTTACCCTTCGCTAAATAGCAGAACAGAGCAGGTTCTATGGACGGCAACTGGTCTACCGCAGAAAGAAATGGCGACCTACAACGGAAAAAATCTGCCTCGTCAGTCATGTATTGAAAGACACGTGATCGCCCAAGCGTGTATCACATAACGTAACTGACTGTTCAATGAAAGCCTTATTGAAAAAACTTATAAAATTAATTGAAGCTTTATAAATTATATATAAAGAAGATGCATGGTACCATAATATTATTACTAAATCACTGTGCAATCAAATAAGACCTTCATTTAATTTAAAAGAAAATTATACTGAAGATATATTATGATTCAATATGTTATGCAGTAGTTTTAGTGTGATTTTCAATCAACAATACAAATTTAAAACATTTTGTCTTATAGTATGTGTCCAGTAGTATTATGGTATTATATACACTTGTATCTATTTTTCTTAATTAATTATGGTATATTTAATGATCTTACAAATTTTATTCATTATGTAGCATTTTTTAAATCTTTTATATATTTTGGCACATTTTTACTCATGGAATACAGTAAAAAAATTGCATATTTTGCTTCTGGTGATTTATAATTAGAATTCTAGTTTGAATATATTTTCCATTCCATGTATCTAATACAAAAAAATATCAAATTTATTTGGATTTATTTTTGAAATAGTAAATTTTGAAATCAGTTTGTAATCAAAAATTTGTGGAAATTAATTATTTCTGTCCATTTTTAGAGGAATGTCATGTATGGCGCAAAACCCGTTTAGAAATAACTGAACTGTCTGCTGTATAGAACTGCACTCTCAGGCCAATGATTAAAAAATGACATTGCGTGAAATTTCTGTGTCTCGAAGAAACTTGTAGATTGGCGCTACATAATCCCAAACAAAAAAAAAACTGTACGAGATAACGAAAACGACATGAGGACTTTCAACAGTAGCAACAGTTAAAATGGATTGCACGTGTTATCAGAAGAAAAAATAATTACATAATCAAGCTGTTAACATTCCACACTATTCCAAATAAAGTTTATTTATTGATTCTTTTTCGACGTCTTATCAACGCCTTACAGGTTATTTAAAGTAAGAAAATATTATTTAGATTTATTTTTTTTACGATAATAATGATTTCGTGATGCAAATCTTACTACTTAACCCATAGCTGAGGGGAAAGAGGTGGATTCCCACCTTTCCCAAGGGTACTTGTGAAATATAACTAACCCAACTGAAATCAGAACTCCGATTAAAAATTCCGAGACATAATCCATTACATCACCTGTACATACAAGCTCGCAGTTCGTGTTATTCCCAAGCGCTGATCAATCTAACTATTGCTCAGGCTCAACGTTGCTTAACTTCGGTGATCGTACGGGAACAGGTATTCCAAGGTGATGTGGCCTCAAGCCAAAATTAAAGGTGAGGAAGGACCCCTTCCATTTATAGTGTTGAGAGGGATCACAGCTGACGGACTTGAGAAATCTGTTTTCCTGAAAAATTCTTATAAAAGAAATGTTATATGAATTTCAATCTACCGCTTGGTTAATGAATGCCGGATATTTCCTTATAAGGAAAGGGTTAATATTACCATCATCATTACCGTCAAATTTAAAAAGGTTTTTATTTGCATGTTTCATCAAATGACATGCTTCATCAATGCTAACAGTTTCTTTTCTCGCACTTCTAACTTGTTGAACTCCCTCCCGACTCCATCATTTCCAGCAAACACCGAAAATTTAAATGCAATGCAAATCGCTATCTACTGCCCCCCTGGTTACTATTTTCTCTTTCCACTCATTATTTAAGTTTCTGTTAACTACTTCCACAACGAGTAACCAATGTCTTTTCTACAAATATTTTCATGGCAACTGCTCTGAATAAATGTTTCCCTGGTGTTTCGACACCGTAATTTTAAGCGCTTTACGATATTAGCATCTCTTTCCCACCCTTTTGCTGTTGAAATAGTTAAATGTAATCGCTACTGCCACTTCTACTCGAGCAGTTTCTTTTTCACGCCATTCCCGCTTGTGAAACTCCCTTCCGTTTATTTGCTTCCTTGCAAACTACACTCTTCAAAAATTTAAATGCAACTTCAATCGCCATCTTGGTTCTTCTTGAAACCCGGTCATCATTTATCCTTTCCTCGATCCCCCCGCCCTATAACCAGTCTTTTCTCTCACCTTCACTCTCTGTAACACCCTGCATACTAGTGGCATTCCCGCCATTCTTGGGGTGAAATGATTTAAAAAAAAATAGCTCAGTAAACAGCTAATATTATCATTGCCTTTGCTTAGGTTCATATAATCTTATATTTTTCTTTTCTTGATATCATAACGATTATTCTTATGAGATATTTTGTATAATCCTACGCCAAGATTAAATTGTAGTGATTTAGGTGTCTCGTGATTAAATGGCTTTAAAAAAAAATGCCACCACAAATATTTATTTCATAAACAGTTTATGTAACTATATTCCTTTATAGACTTTTCTTTAATGTGATCACGATTCCAACTTTTATATTCCTTTAAATAAAAAAAAAAAGGATTCATCAATTTCATCCTAAAGTAACACTAGTAGTTCGGTCAATAAATACTGAATATTTCCTTACAACGAAACGGCTAATAATACTATAGACATAAGGTCACTTGTTATCCATTATAACCAACACCATCTCAGTTCATTTACTTCAATTTAAGCGAATAAAGAAGAAACAAGCAAAATTTTTGGATGCTCCACAAGGAAAAAGAAATATGACCATTACAATAAGATCCTGGGTCTCCATTGCAAAAGCCATCTAAAGTGGTTGCCGTTATGAATATTACCTTAGTACAAAAAGATAATCTTCTGAGCGCCGTGAATGCTTACGCCCTGAAGTTTGATATTAAAAATGAGATCTAGATATATATATATATATATATATATATATATATATATATATATATATATATATATATATATATATATATATATATATATATTATTATTATGCTTATGAGGGTTTAAATGTAATCCAGGAACTAAGTCGGCGAGAAGAGAAGGAACACGAAGAAAATATGGCGGATATATTTTCATCGAACCCGATATTTTCTTCATATTATGATTGTATGTGCATTATCAACGTCGCATCGGAGTTTCATAAATATTTTTTCTCGTCGTTTTTCTAGTCGTCCGGTGCTAATTTGGATCGTTATTTACAAGGGGAAAATATCAACACTGTACAAATTACATGTTGGACCGATATCTACATAATAAAACAGGTGATAATTTGGCATGTTATCTTTTCTTTGTAGATAACAAGCCAAAGTAGCACCAAATTTTACTATGTACATATCATTCCAAATAAATGTTTTTACGGTGTAGATATTTTAGTTGATGTTTATGTTTATCGCTAGAATACAAATAAAAGAAATATATATTTTGAATACACTTTTTATATATATATATATATATATATATATATATATATATATATATATATATATATATATATATATAAAGACCAATTACGACTGGGTTATGAATTCCATTGTCACTGGGCTTGTGTCACATCTAAGCAACGCCTGGAAAAACCTTACACTCCTCGAAGTAGAGCAATCGTTACCAAGCTTGTCTCGCTAGATCAATTTGTCTAATTGGCTTGTCAGTCAGATCAATTACGACTGAGTAATTGGGCTTGTTGGCTTTTATTGCTAGATGAAGAAAATAATTGACGTTATTTGAGATGAATTGGTTTGTCATGTTAGATCAATTACGACTGAGTAATTGGCTTGTCTTGTTAGATCAATTACTACTGAGTAATTGGCTTTATTGCTATATGAATCAATGTAATTGACGTTATTTGCTAGATGACGTCTGAGTAATTGGCTTGTCATGTCAGATCAATTACGACTGAGTAATTGGCTTGTCTTGTTAGATCAATTACTACTGAGTAATTGGCTTTTATTGCTAGATGAATTACAACTGAGTAATTGACGTTATTTGCTAGATGAATTACGTCTGAGTAATTGGCTTGTCATGTTAGATCAATTACGACTGAGTAATTCGCTTTCCTTGCTAGATCAATTACGACAGAGTCATGTCTTAGATCAATTACGACTGAGTAATTGGCTGATTTTGCTATATCAATTACGACTGAGTAATTGGCTTTTATGGCTAGATCAATTACAACTGGGTAATTGGCGTTTCTTGCTAGATGAATTACGTTTGAGTAATTGGTTTGTCATGTTAGATCAATTACGACTGAGTAATTGGCTTGTCTTACTTGATCAATTACTACTGAGTAATTGGCTTGTCTTGTTAGATCAATTACGACTGAGTAATTGGCTTGTTTTTCTAGATCAATTAAGACTGGGGAGTGAAATCGATCCTTAACCTATCGGCCTTCAAAAACACTTACGATATTATATTCCATCTAAATTCACGATGAAGTGTTTCATTTGTTTCGGTAGCAGATGTGCAGGCATTAACGTTAAATTTAATTCAGCCGCGTTGCTCAATTATTCAGCCCCCGTAAAGATCGCAGTGCCGTTCTTACTCAATTTTTAAAGATCTCGCGCAAATACTGACCAAATATATATATATATAAGTCCATTGGCGCATTTTTGCTAAAATGTCCAATCTTAGCACGTGGATGTACAAGTATTTTTTTTTTTTTTTTGTCTATAATGAGCTCGCCATCTTCAATTTCTTTAATCATTTTTAATGAAGGTTAACTCTTTTCTGAACAAGGATCCTGTTCGGGATCTTAGAAGAAATACCAGTTAACTTATTTTTTTTTTTTTGTTCTTTATCTACGTTTGATCTCTAGCAACGTTCGTTCTATTTTTATTTATTTATTTCAGCCGCCAAACTCTGATTAGATCTCCGAAATGTCAAATCGAATCAATCTACTGACTCCTACCGTTTGCTCGAATGTCATTTTCGTTTACCCGAGAAGGACACGAAGGTCAGGAAGTGCATTCGAGGATTTCCACTTCCCAAGCTCGCCAGCAATAACAATCGAAGCTCGAAAAAAAAAAAAAAACGTGTCAACTAAAGAAGTGACAACATTACAGCAAAAAGAAAAAAGAAATTAAATAAATGCGAACAAAAAGTAATCAAATGAATTTCGAACCTAAACTAGAAGGCTGATTGTGCTCTGATAGAAAGGTGAGGAGAAGAAGAGAAAAAATTAAAAAACAAAAAAAACGGACCTATGAAGTGTGATGATTCAATCGAAGGTTTTCGAGTGGGGTCTGCTCCTAAATTGATTTCTTATATTTGGGAAATTAGCATGATGGGGGGAAAATGCATAGATGAACCAACTGGAGTTCGCTGAGATATGAATTTTTAAAATCCTTTTTTCCCCTTTCTTGAGATGTTACTGAAGCTCAAAGATAATGATTTCGGTTTTCTTTGTAATTTTTTTTTTTAAAATCTCTTCTGAGAAAAAAAAAATCAATGAAAATATTTCGAAGGTGTGATACGAAGTAACATTTTTTTTTATAAATTGTTCAGAGATTAATATTCTTCATAATTTATTCGTATCTCCCTAATATTTTCGAGTCAGTATCAGTATCCATCAGGGTACGGTGGATAAATTATCGTCTAAATTACTTTAATTTAGACGATAATTCATCCATCGCACCCGATATATATATATATATGTGTGTGTGTGTATATATATATGTAATCGTTACCAATTTAGACCGAGTTCCACTTCCAGTTGGGTCCGTTATGTTCAATTTTGCACAAATGCTATTTGTCACGAAATCATTATAATATAAAAAGAAAATTCTTAGATTCTAAAAATGTTGTTGTGACGTTAAATAACCTGTCTATAACCGTAGAAAACTAGTCAATGAATCAAAATTTACACCGTCTCCTTCCCCTGCATGGTGCTCAAGGCCATATCACATTGAAACGCTGGTTTTCTTACGATCACCGAAGTTAAACAACATCCAAACTGGTTATTATCTAGATGGCTGATAGCTTCGGAATACCAGGTGTTTTTTTTTTTAAGCATTGTGCCCCAAGCAAGGCGTGAAGCCACTACGATGCAGGGGGTTGCGGAAGATTTGGAGCGAGAGCAGATAAGAGTAATAGGAGAAAGGAAGAGGAGAAGGATAGTGGGTAGATCAAGTTAATTGGAGATGTCGATTGACATTACATTTGAATAGTTGGAGATTATAGCTTTCAGAGAAACAGTAATTGGGGAGGGTGTTTCACTGGCGAGAGGTGCGAGGTATGAAGCTATTGGAGTAGAAGAGACGGCTACATTTGAAGGTTTCTACGGTGTAAGGGTGGGAGCGGGATGCCAGCCTCGTAGGGCGCTTGAATTCATGTGCAGCTTTGTTATATTTACTTATTTGCAAATCCCCTTTTAGGAAATGTATGAATCTACCTTTTCCCTACCAGCTATGAGTTCATTAGTAAGATGCGTATCTGTAAATCATTATTATCTCCAAAAAATTCTTACAATCTAATTTTTTTTTTCTGATTTTGAATAACCTGCAAAAAAAAGAACAATCAAAATATTTTTAAGCTTGATTTCTTTAGTTTTTTTCCATGTTATTCCTAAAATTAACTGTCGTTCATTTTATATTTTTTAAACATCTTTTCACTCCAAATAAGGCTATGAAGACCCTAAGCTGCAAGGGGTTACTAAGAGTGGAAGATTGTTATACTGTAGCTATGGACTATATGGGTATGCCCAAATCCTTATAAATACAGTGGACTATACAGTATGATGTACTGACTTTGGTTTCACCTTGATTCCCTTCTAGCAGTTGATTAATTACAAAACGCCGCTGGCGGATCTTGTATGTTTTTTTTTTTCTGTTATAAATATTATCGTTCCACTTCCAACCATCGTTTTGGTTATTCTTATTCAGTAACCTTTTCTTAGGTTTACGGCAGAGAAAATAAGAAAGCGTTAGTGAGTGAAAAGCAATGGGTTGATTACTAGGACTCGTATCTTTAAATCGTTAGTATCCTTTACAATGTTAACATATTTTCTGCCTTTAAATAACATCCAAAAGGTTAATAAGCCATAAAAAAAAATAAAAATAAAAAAATAAACAAAAAGCAAAACAAACCAATCAAAATTTTCTTCAGGCCATTTTTCTTTTTCCCGTATATTTTTACATTATTTTCTTGCTATCACTCCCTTCTCCTTGTCTCTCTTAATGAGTAATCTCTCTTTTTTTTTTCTACTCGATATTTGTCTCCTCACTTCTTGCCTCTTTCGTTTCTCTTTATTCTTTTTTACTTTCTTTTTTCTTTATTATTTTCGCATCTCTCTCACCCCCCTCACCCCCTCTCTCTCTCTCTCTCTCTCTTTTTTTTTTTCCTTTTCTAACTTTAATTTGTCTCTCTTCTTTTCTCCATTCCCATTTTTTGCTTTCTCTTGTCACTGGTTTTCTTGCCCCCCCCTCATTTTTTGTCCTTGATTTTATCGACTCTTTCCTTTTTTTTTTTTTCTCTCTCTCTCATCCTTATGTATCGCTCTACTTTTCAGCTCTCTCTTTTCGTTGCCTTTCATTTATTAGCACTCTTTGCTTCTTTCAATTTCACATAACACCTATTTCTCTCTCTTTCCCTCACTTGCACACTTTTCAATCATTTTCTATTTTCATTTCTACGTCTTTCTTTTCTAAACTCTCTTTGACGATTTTATTTTTACACATCGCTTATTTCTCTCTCTCTCTCTCTCTCTCTCTCTCTCTCTCTCTCTCTCTCTTGGACAGTTTATTCTCATTTTCTATTTTCTCTACTTGCCTTTCTTTCCTTACATCTTTTTGTCTCTTATTTTCACATATCTCTCATTTAATTGTCACTCTACTGTACAATTTCCTCTCATTTCCGTTGGTCTCTCCTTTGTCTCGGTTTCAGTCTCCCTTACTTTCTTCCCCGCATTTCATTCTCCGTTATTTGTCTCTCTAAAGTTCTACTCAATTTCCTTTTCTGTTTTCTCACTATTGTCTCCCTGTTTTCGTGTCCATCACATCCGTGTCTTTTCTTCTCTCTACGTTTACTTGTCTCTCTACTATTACTTGTCTCTCTATTTTTCTGCTATCAAATTTGACTTTTCTTTCTCCTGGTTTTGTCTTTCTCTTCTCTTTCCTATGCGGTATTTTTCTAACTTCATATCTTTCTTCTTTACTTACCTCTTCAATACTTGTGAATCTCGTATCTGTTTTATTTTATATAACCCACTTTCCCGCATTTGACCTTCTACCTTTCTAAATTCCCATTTCGTCTTCTTTGTCTCTTGTTTTTTCTATCTTTCATTTTCCGCTTTTCTTTTCTACTCCTACTTTCCATTATTTTTCTCTCTATTATATATACAGTAGCGATGGTTTGGAAGATAATTAGAGAAAGGGCTCAGAAAAGAAACCCGAAAAACCAGGATCACCTATGGGAATTATTGAAAGACGAATAGGAGGGAATTATTGCTGATTTTTGCAAGAAATTAATTATATCATGTGGTCGACGATGCAAAGAAGTCATTGAAAATAACGGAATGTTTACCAAATATTAAATTTTGTTGATATTTTGTTCACAATCAAGTGTTAACAAGATCGTTCCTTAACTTTTGTCCAGTAGCTTATTTCCTTTGTTCCATTTAATCTTTATTTTAAAAAAAACTATGTAAATTTTTGTAACTTTGTATAATATTTATGCATTATACCCTAATATTTATTCGGTAAAAATTTCATTGCTAATCATGCATTACTTTTTAAGTAATACACATATTTATGTCTTTGTTGTTTCCGTTCCTTATGTTATGGCCGCTACTGTATATATATATATATATATATATATATATATATATATATATATATATATATATATATATATATATATATTTCATTCTCAGACACTACTGTTTCGCTGTATCACAGCTCCTCGGTGCGACTAGATATCCAACCGATTTCCGATTTGGTGTCAGTCAGGGTTTCTACCACTGACCTATCTTCATTCGACAGAATAAAACAGCTAAATCAGCTTCATTCGACAGAATGAAGCAGCTAAATCTAGCTAAATCAGCTTCATAAGGCTTTATTCATTTTACTGAATGTTATATAATTAGCATGTCACTCAACGGTTCTCAGTGTAAATATATTTTCAAGAGCTAAATTATTTCATTCACAGAGAGTAGTTTCCTCAGTGCGACTAGACATCCGAATGCCTCAAGCCAGGATTGAAACTCGATATGGTGTCAGTTTCTACCAGTGAGCTCTCTTTATTCGATAGAATAAAACAGATTATATTTACGAATGTAATCAAATGCCAATCAGCCATAGGGCTCTATTCATATTACTGAAGATCTTTGCATTAGCGCAGGTGGCTGTTGTTTATAGAAGTAGGTTGGTATTCAAGAGTGCTCAATTGAAATATATTTTCAATATATATATATATATATATATATATATATATATATATATATATATATATATGATATTCAGACAAACTGATTAATTTTTGAAATTTTGGATTTATTTATGGTTGCGAATCCCCCCACTACCATATAAACATCAATACATACGCAAGCATAAATAGATACAAATAGTGTGAAACCCAGAGTCCCAAACTCATATCAATCCAATTAAATATGAAAGATCTCTCACTGATATTGAGCGCTTTACAATAATTACTGCGCTTATATAATATATAAATACTATATATGTAAAACTGCATATATATATATATATATATATATATATATATATATGTTGTGGTAGGATCCACCTAATTTGCATGTCTTCCCAAGAATATACAAAAGACTATATGTAAATATTGTGTACACTTTCTTGTTTCAATACATTTTGTTCTAAGTACATTTTGTGTTGTATTATTATTCCTTGCATGAGCCAAGTTTCAACAATATATATATATATATATATATATATATATATATATGCAAATTTTACACTGAGTTTCAATTCCAGTTGGGTTCGTTATCCATTACCCCACCCTCACATGCAAGCACACTGTTTCAAAATTCCCAAGCGGTTACCTATCTAGGAACTAACCTTGCTTGATGTTGCTTAACTTCGATGATCGTACGTGTACTGATGTTGGAATGTGATATGGCTGTAATCCACCCGATGTAAAGAAAGAGCAACAATGGTGAGACTAGAAAAGAAATGCGACAAGAGAGACAAATAAAAGAGATTTTTAATTAAAAAAAAAAAAAGTGATGAAACAGAGACAAGAAAGAAATGACATTAATATCTGAATTAATTTAACCGGAAGAATTGTTCATCCCTTCAGTTTACATTTTATCTACGGGGCCTTCGTTCAGAAAAACGGAAGCTAAAAATCCCATTCAGCCGCTATAAGTTTTACGCTGCAAGAGGCAAACGATGACAAATTTATTTAGATTATAATAAGAATAGGACATCGAAGAGATTGTAGAAACAACCGCAGCTGGAGAACTTGGACCGGCGCCAAATTCATGTTTCCAAACAATGGCAAATGTAAATAAACATTTTTCTCCGGATAGAGTTAAGGCTCATCAACTGCGATTTGAATGCTAAGCAAAGCAAACGTCTTAAGAACATTAAGGCAAATTCTTTATTAAAGTCTGGTAAACTTATGAAGCCAAAGCTTGCAAAACCTTGATACTATGCTTCCGAAAGAAGTAGGCTTTTACGGGAAAAGCTTACTAACCCCATACCTAGAAGGTTTGAAATTCAGAATTGTCTTTCTCCTGGACTGGTTGCCAACCAAAGCTGAAGGCACCAATCTGCTCTGATGTTGAAACCGCAGATAGAGTTAGAGAAGATTGATTCGTATCTTTGTCTATCAGCAGGGAAATGAATACAACGAATTTGAACCCTGCTCGTTATTTCATTAGTTTATTTTAATAAATGAAACTGTTTGGCAAAGGTATTTCAATGATGTAGTCGTTGACGGACTCGTTGCCGAATATTGGAGTGATCATCCACATTTCCTTCTGTGTAAAATGCTTCCTATATTGGATCTGAAGAGACGTCCGCAATCACCGCATGGGAGTGTAGTAGGGTTCAGGGAATGGAAAACTCTGAATTTTCTTTGAACTATCGTCAACTCCTCTATTTGTCTTCTAGCTTTTTCGAAGGATATTTTCTTTTTTTGCTGACTGATCTTCTTCAACTGGTACTTCCTGCGGCGTCTGCTTCTCAACTGACTGCAGCGATTATTGTCCCCAGCACGGTGATTTTAAACTTACCATTGAATCGAAGACGTTGTGCTCCACGTAGTATCTTGGCAGATGCGAGATCCGAGAAGAGGATGTGCTTAGGAAGGCGGCTGCCTGGCATTCGGGCAAGGGGTCCGGGCCCATTGAAGTCAATGGGTGGCGGGGGGTCATGGTGGTTCTTAGGCTCTCCATCACGGAGGAGAACTTCGCTGTTCGTGATCCGGTCCTGACACGTGTTACGCAGGATTTGACGAATTTTCATTTGATGGAATCTTTCAATTTTGCGAATGTCTCACAAGCGTACAAGGAGGGTCGAGGTTAGAACAGCTCAGTAGACCATGAGCTTGGTGGTTTTGTTAGCCCAGGAGGGCCGGAGACCCTTTGAAATACCTCCCCATATACTGCGTGAGCGGCCTTGATTCGGTTATCGACGTCTATTTAGGTGATTATTTGATATTAGTATGCTACCAAAGTATAGAAATTATTCAACATTACGGGGTCCAGTCTGTGGATTGAGGTTTTGTAAATGGTGCAAACTGTAAAGAAAAAAATAAATGACAAAGTTTAAAGTATTAGGGTGGCCAAAAAAAAAATGGGAATTTTTGAAGTGCGTATTGCCAGACATGAGGAAGTGGCAACACTGCGAGACAGTGACCTTGAACAAATAAACAATTCGCCATTTAGAATTCAAGATGAAATTCACAGTATCCCAGCTGAGATATTGCAGCAGTCAATGAGGAATCTCAACAGCAGATTTCAAGAATGCATTCGTACAGGAAGACGCCATGTACAAGACATCATTTTTAAAAAATGAAAATTCCATCATTGTTTCTTAAATGGCATGTTTTAAGGTTTCAATTACTATAAATAAAATATTTTTCTTCCATCACTCTTGGTTTTATTGGATTGTTAAAAAGTTCCCATTTTTTGGGGTCACCCTGTACAAGTACATTTTAATATTTGACAAATCAATGTTAATTTCCTTTTGGTTTTTAATGATTGAGGAGGGGAGAAACACCAACTCCTAATTATGCTTTCCCGTGTACCAAGCCTATTTAACATGTGGTTGATTATGGCTGATCGAAAGGTCTTCATAATTCTTGCTTAAAATAACTTTTGTCTTTTTATTTTTCCTCTGTATTTTTTTTCTTTTTTTGGTTATGAGATGTGGCAAGTCTTTCGATGTTCACAGAAAGCGCTCGGACTAACTACATTCCTTGGTTCTGCTAGGACTACCCTTTACAGCAAGGCTACGCCATGCTGCTTACATTTTACAAAACCATCCATATTCCATCTGTATTCCATTGGTGAGAAGTAAGTCTCTCTTGAACAGCTTCTTGTGAACCACTGCTCTGTGGAATAAACACCTAAGAGCATGTTTCCTCTATCACTAAATTATTAACCTGTTCAAATGTAAGGCTAACTGTTAACTTCCCCTCCTATCCGTAAAAACTGCCTTCTAATACTCCTGGATACGCAGGTAGTGTAATTGATAATGTCCCGGAATTGTTCATTCGGAAAGACGAAATTCAGTGTTAGTCGGATTCTTTATATTAAATTACGCTCAAATATTCTTGGTAAAGGTATTAATCCAACTTCTATCCTCGCAGCTATGACTTCTATCCCTAAAACTATAATTATCTAAAAGCATAAATAATGCGCAAAAAATATTTAGATTTCGCCATTATATAACCCACAGAGGTTAATATATGCTAACCAAAAACAACCAATCAACATTCGCGAAAATTCGTTAAATAGATTATTCACTCCCCACTGCTTCTTTGGTTTCAGTATGTCTTGTGGCTGCTATATGCATTAGCTCAGACAAATAACTGTATGTGTCAGAATCAACTAAGTAAAGAAATTTAGATATGTGGAAAATATTACAACAGAAGACGGAAATATGAAGCAGAAATCTAACTAAAAAAAATGCCTTCTAAATGATAAGGAAAATGTTAAGAGACAGAACAATTTCGTTAGAAACAAAGTTAATTGTACTGAACTGTTATGTAATATCAATTTGCATATATAGCAGAGAATGCTGGGGTACCTCGAGGTGGTGTAATGGTTAGCAAGCTTGTCTCTCAAGAACAATTACGACTGGGTAGTGAATTCGGTCCTCACAGGGTTCCCCATACTTTCGGCCTTGTGCCACATCTGAGAACGCTTGAAAAATCACTATAGCAGAGAAAGCTGGACTATTTTCTCACAGATGAAGAGGAGAATTGAGGTAACAGAGATGAAACATTCCATACTAGGAATGCCATGGATGCAACATGTATAAAATGAGAAAAACGGGGACTAAAAGGAGAGTTTTTCTTATAATCAGAAAGAGGCAGAATGTCTGAAAATACAATGAGGAAAGAGGGTTTGGGAAATCTGATACTCACAAGATATAATAGTGTAAATAGCAGTAGATATAGAGAGTGAGTAACCTAGAAAACGATCATGTGTAAATGGATGGTAGAACAGTAATTTGGAGGGATACCAAAATAACAAATATTGTTAAAAGCTACAAATGATAAGGAATTCTGGAGAGCTATGTTCGTCATTATCTTGAAGAGACAAAGAAAGTAAAAGAATCTAACTACCAATTGGTAACAACTTATATTATCTGCCAGAGAACATACCTTATATAGTAAATTATCTTGCTAATCATCGCAGGTTGGTAATTATGTCTATTTTATTGTATAGAAGCTTAAAAGTCTAGCTTATATATATATATATATATATATATATATATATATATATATATATATATATATATATATATATATATATATATATATATATATATTATAAAAAGAAAGGAAACTTTTAATGATGTTAATAAATGAAATGCGTTATTTATTTTCTTTTGGAAGATCATGACAAATAATATATATAAATTAGTAAAATTAGGTTGGTAATCTATTTTATTGTTTAGGTTGGTAAGTATATATATTTTATATATTTATATATATATATATATATATATATATGTGTGTGTGTGTGTGTGTGTGTGTGTGTGTGAAAAGTGTATATAAATAAATAAATATATATATGTATAATTATTTATATATTATATGCGCGGTACTTATTAGAAAGCGCTCATTATCAGAGATAGAGCTAAAATATTTGGTTGGATTGAGTTTTGACCCTGGGTTTCACGCTTAGCGATCGTCAGACAAACTGACAAACAGTTTGTCTGACGATAAAGCGTGAAACCTAGGGTCACAAACTATCACATCTATATAATATATATATATATATATATATATATATATATATATATATATATATATATATATATATATATATATATATATCATATATCAATATATATATAATAGAGTTGTAGGAAAGAGTAGCAAATAAAGTAAATGATTATTCAAACTGTTATTTCCCCATTGATTATTTTATTCAGTTTGGAATTTAAAAAAAAGCATCTTCAAGCGATAACCTATTCCACCCGCCTACTCAAGTATTTCAGCAATTCTTCTCTTTGAAACCTAACTTTATCTAGCAATGTCTGCACAGAATATTTTACTCTCTTTATTGACAATACTTTTTCTGAACATCTCCTTCATCGTCACCGTCACAATTGGAGTCGGCATTGTTTTAAGAGTTTCTTTAGATAGTTTCCACTCATTTACTAAACGAATTTTAGTCAAGACGTTATTTTTATAGATGCTAATATTGGATACATTTTAAAAGTTTGAAGCCAACCCCAGAGTAAGCATGGGATGAACTTGACAGAAGAATGAAAACAAAAATAAAATACACAAAGAGTTCTTAGAGTCACAGAAAAAAAATATGGAAGCAATGATCAAACTTATACTTTGAGAAACTTTTGCAATGAATGTCAAAAGTTTGTGCTGCAGTAATCAAGGCGAAAGGAGGATATTTTGATGAGAGGAAATTTAATTATCAAATGCGTTATTCATTCTGTCTAATAAAAAAAATATGTCTCACTTTTTAAAAAAACATGTATAATAATATTCTCTCATCTAAAGTACAAAGCATCTACTTTTGTGGTCAATTTAAAAAAAAATCAACTGGAGGAGCCTCAAAATTTTGAACTGTTGTGTAAATATCTATTATTATTATTATTTTTGTTGTTGTTTTAATCCCTTTGGTTTCTGGTAAATACTCATTTCTTTACGGGTCCCAACCAGAGACCTAAGGTTAGAAATGGTATCATGAGATTTTCCACTGAGCAGTGTTGAAAAAAAATCGCACATATTTTACCTAGATAATGCCCTAAGTAAGGTGTGGGCTTGTGAGTAAACTGTTTTTTATTTCTTTAATGTATAGGCTACCGGGGATTCCTTCAATGAGTTTACTGGAATCTAATCCAATCAATTCGGGGACTCCAACTACAATTGAAATTGTTAATGTTCCCATGGGTCACATTTTTAAGATTACCGTTTCAAGGTTCTAGTATTTTGATAGATTATTATTATTATTATTATTATTATTATTATTATTATTATTATTATTATTATATCACTTTAACATTACTCAATTTTTTTTCTTAGAATCTTCTTTCTACACCTGCACTTCCATCACAAATTTTTCTTAACTTCATGTCGAAAACTTTCTGAAGTAGTCGTAACAGTGCATCATGGGTATTTTTAGACAAAATATTGATCCGTAAAGTTTCCATTTGTTGTTGATGACTTAATGTACAAATATATTTTTCTCATGCTATTTTTTTTTTTGTTTTTTTTTTATTAAAACAAATCGGAAATTAAACTACATATATCATTTACAAATTAGACCTTCGTATCCGAAAAAAACAGTGTTAAATGACTTTTTTTTTCCATTCACAACGTTATTATTTTAATTACCTTCACTCTTCGGCATTGTTTATTGTTTTAAAAAGCGATGATTTGAAACATAATAAAAACTAAACACATGAAAGTGAATTTATTCATTATTATTTCTTCTTGTGAATTGCAAACAAAATTCATAAACTTTATTTCCTTAGTAGATAGTTTATTGGCAGTTTTTATTATATTATTTGAATTTTGGTTAAACTTCGGCGAATTGCCAGTCAAATCGAACTTTATAAAACGGTAAATAATAACGATTCCTCATAGTTGTTTCACATTTCTTAATAATTAATGAATATTTCGAAATTTAGGAATAAAAACAAATATTTTCATATTTATTTCTCTACAAATTGGTAAATAGTAAATATTGAATTACATTAGTTTTAATTTTATTAGTTTTTAGAATGCTGAAAATATATACTCATTCATATAAATAAAAAAAATGTAAAGTAATACTCGGAATATAATATTTTTATTATTATTGTATTAGTTTTATCGCCTTAAGATTTTGAGGCAGTAACATTACCACCTTTACCTTCAGATAAAACTTTTTGTCGCGGGCAATAGTGACATTTACGTACTATTGTTCATATTTAATGTTTGCGCATATATTTTTAAGTCTTACATTAACTAACGTATTTTTAGTTTATACAAAGTATTATATATATATATATATATATATATATATTCCCGAATGTATTGAGAACGAAAATAATATAAATTCTAACGTTCACAACATTAATTCAAAAGAGGTCTCAATACCAAGATTAGACTAATAATTATTTATTACAATCTTTACAAATGCATGTGCACAAGAACAAATTACTCACTACAAAAATGCATTTTTGTTTCGATGCGGTTGCGTCTCGACTGTTTTTTTTTATGTATGTAAAAATAATATATATATATATATATATATATATATATATATATATATATATATATATATATATGTATGTGTGTATGTATATAAAGAAATATAGTCTTAAGGTATGCTATATTTATGGAATAAAGTACTCAATATCAGAGATAGAGCGTGTAAATATATAAAAGTGAACATACAAGTCAACATGCTATATGCAACAGTCATGCAATGCTATATACAATTGTCATATAGCAATGAAAATTACGATGTCGCATATAGTGTTGACTTATGTCCACTTTTATATATATATATATATATATATATATATATATATATATATATATATATTTCGGTGTATACGTGAACATTGACGAACATTTTTTTATATTTTTTAACATATTATTTTAAAATTAGGAATAAACAGACTAAAAGTAAATGTTCTCCTTTTTTTAATTTAACCGTATTAATTACATTTACTGGCTTGGATTTATGAGGAGGAATTCGGACTTTGCTAATCAAGACGATTCTCTGTGGCTGAATCGTAAAGGTACCTCAGGCGATATGACGATCCCCATAAAGGTTACAGGTTTGATTCCTGTCAGAAAATCTCAAATATTCTACGAAATTGCTGGTAAATATTATTAATACTATTTAATTAAAAATTCGTATTTACTTAAATTATATCTATAAAAATAACGTATAAATAGAAAATATATCAAATACTTGTAGGACTAAATCCATTGCATTACACACACACACACACTTACACACACACACACACACACACACACACACACATATATATATATATATATATATATATATATATATATATGAAATAATGTTATATATTTTCATATATCAGAAACAATAATGGGAAAAATTTATGACAAAGTTGAAAAAGTTTTGGCCTTTAGGATCAATTTCTTACATTCGTACAAACCAGTGTTGCAGGGAATTTTAAATTAAAATATATGAATCTAGCTGACTACAATTAGATACATTTTTCTTTTGTAATAATATTTCTTCCACGAATGGTAAAATTTTGTTAGAGTCAAGGCGCAGATTTACTGTGAATGATCTTGGCACTCTCTAAATATTTTTGTTTTATTGTATTGTATTATCCTTTGATCAGAAGAGCATTTTTGTCAAAATTTTCACGATAGGCAAGCAACGTATTTAATGTACTGTTTTGTAAAATGTCCCCTTTGTCTTCCTATAAACTTTTATTTAAATTCCTTGAAGTTTCTCTTAAGAATTTTTGACAATTATTACAGCGTTCGTGTAAATTTTTCATTCAAGTTTTAGGCTATTGTTTTGTTAAATATTGACAAGATCTTTTATTATTTTACATGTAGTAAATGTAGTACATGTTGGTGCAAAAATAATGACGTAAGAATGTCGTTTTTTGACGTTAAAAATACGTCAAAAAACGACATTATTACGTCATTATTTTTGCACCAACCTAATAATATATATGGCAGCAAAGGGTATTTGTCGCCATTTATATTTTTAATTTTGCCCATGCGCTTTGTTTGTTTTTGATTTTGTCGATTGCACAGTATAGCGGGTTCAGCTGGGCATCGTCTGTGAGAAAAATCTTTCTTTCATTTTTCCTTTCAGCTTTTGGAAGTAAAGTCTGATGATTCAGAACCCTGTTAAAGGGGTTATGGTGAAATAGCTTATTACATGGAATCTTAACGTGGTCTGTCTTTTATTCAAAAAAAAAATATATATATACATATATATATATATGGAGTTTGGTCACTCGGGATGTTGAATTAACAGCTAGCTAAGGGGGTTAAGAGGAGTCATTGTAATAAACTATGCTTTAACTGAAATATATATTTTTTTTTTACCCCACTGTAAACCCAACGAAATGGAAAATATAAACTGTATTCAATTCTAAAATGATGCCCATTAATAGAATGAAAAGAAAAGAAATATATAAAATAAAGTAACGGTACTACTATTGGCACTGTGTTGGATATCGGTTGAAGAAAGACCTTCGTCCTTACTTCCGCTGCATCAAGGTGTGAGCGAAAATCGGAACTGGTATCAACAGGAAATTCATCCGGTAGCTAAAACAAACAGGACATACATGAGTTCTAAGCGGAAGGAAATGCGAGATTTAGTGGGCGCATGACGGAATAGGCGTGGTCACACGATGTTGCGTAGCCACATGAAGTTACGTTGGTGTCCAAATGTTTTAAAACCGGTTCGATTCTTGATCCGGAAGAGAGGCTGGCCAGAGGTTCACCGAAGATTGGTCTCTTTCAATTCCGGTGTGTGAAATCCCTAACCTCTGTGATTCTCTCACCTCTACCCATTCGCCCCAACTCAAACAATACAATATATATATATATATATATATATATATATATATATATATATATGTGTGTGTGTGTGTGTGTGTGTGTGTGTGTGTGTGTGTGTGTGTGTGTGTGTGTGTGAAAGGATCTGTTGGGGTGCGTGTGTCTATAAATCTACTCTCACTTTTACGTATGTGCACACACATGGATTATTTAAGACATTGAAAAATAATATTCTCTTCATCAATATATCTTCTTTATCAACCAGTTTTTAAATTAAACCAACTTCTTTTGTTGTTTTTGTTTTACAGTTATTTTCTTTGAACGACATATATAAAATTATCTTTGTTTTTCATACTGTTAATGTGTCTATGTTCTAAATTCATTTATGCTGAAATGGGCAACATCTTTCCACGATTAAATCTAAATGGGCCGACAAACAAATTGCCTTCCCTTCATTATCGCAATAAGACGTGGCTATATTTTATTCTCAATAAATCGACATCAGGTTAAGAAATAGTTCATCTTTAATTAGTCATGCTGTAGAGTAATAACAATGTACCAAACCTAAGTTGATAATACTATAAGACTAAATGGTAATTAAAAAGCAGATTGATAAATTACATCAAATATAGTAACTTAAAAAAGCAGTCTTTTAACATGTTTCTAAAAGTCTTTATATAACTGATACTAGTTCATATTACCGATATTAACAGACAAGATAAGGAACATGGAACATTATTATTATTATTATAATTATTATTATTATTATTATTATTTATATCTTTTTTAATGTCTTCCTTTCTTCATTCACCCGGCTGAATCCATCTCTTGAACTTGAGTCCACTATGGGGTTGGAGGGTATTTATTTGATTGATAGAATCCTTCTTAATATGCGAAAAAAGTTAATAGAAAGAAAACCTTATAGGATATAAACTCCTATATTTTACAATAAGTAAAGCACAAAACAAGTAGGAGACGCTTACAAATAAACCCTACTAAATTCAGTAGATACGAAAAAAATAACAATTATGTACACAACACAGCTCCAAAATAAAATAATTGTGTTGTGGAACCTGACTGGATATGACAAGTCATGTGATGACTACGACGTCCGAGCGGTTGAACTCCAAATGACCTGGAAATAGGTCTGAACGTGGGCCATGGAATACGTTCCCGGCAAAATCAGGTAGAATTCGTGAGTCGATCACCGACTCGCCGCAAGCCATAAAAAAAGATCTGAAACAGGACAGCCAGCGGACAGATCTGAAACGTAACAGTTAGCGGGCAGATGTCCAACGACACAGTCAGCAAACCTAACCAGTCTCGACACACGTTACCATAACAACGCGTCAGTCAGCGATGATCTTTTTACACATAAAGACGCTAAAAAAGTAAATTCCAGATCCCCTTCTCTTTGTTCACCGTGTTTTGAAATCCCTATGATCGCACAGTCAGCAGTTTCACACATTTCATTAGCGTGTGCTCCACACACACACATTGGCGTACATATTACCCCCAAATTCTCAGACTAACTTGCAACAAAATAACTTCGAACTTTGCAGATTCACTTGCAACAAAATCACTTCGAAACTTTTCAGACTCAATTGCAAGAAATCACATTAAAGTATTGGTGTCTTCATGACCACTACATCGAACATTTATTTCCAGTATGTAAATATATATATCTAGTGTATAAATATTATTGTCATATTTAGCTTAGATTTCTTTCTTTTCTGCGAGTATCATTTCATCGCGTTGTTTAAAATTTTGCATTATAATTTGTGGACATGACACTCGGGTTATATTTTTTTACTTAAAATCCGAGTAGACTGAGCCCACGACCTTCTGGACTTCTTGATTTCGACATAGATATTTTTTCTATCCATTTCTTAACTATACCGAGGACTCCCTTTACCATTGGTACTCTCTCACTTTCTCTTTATAGATCTTTATATTTGGAGGGTTTTTTTTTTCTTTTTTATAATTTTCAGGGCGCTTTTCGTTCGGTGATGACAGACAAGTTCTTGTATTTTGTCTTTGACTATTCTGTTGTCAATAATTTCTTTATCAGTTTGGATTAGCCTAACCAAGAAAAGGCTGCCTTCATCGTTTTCTCTTACAGATGATGGCTCATGTTCATCGAATATATCTATGACTTTGCTATCATGCTTCCAGGTTGACCAGTGAAGGCATGTTGCTGTTTTCTTACTTTTTTCTAGCATCCGCTCTTAGTTGTCACTTGTTTCTTGCTTGTTGCATCTCAGGCACATTAAGTTAGGATTGCCTTTCAAGATCTTCTTTCGGTATTAATCACTTGTAATACTTGAGCAGCATTAATAAACCCTTCAGTCTCGGATTTTAGGCTGACTGTTTTTAGCCATCGGTTTGTTTGGGCTTGAACATCATCTTTATCGCCGACTCGTTCTTTTATTCTGTGGGGTTCAGCGTACCCGGATTAAAGGAGAATTTAATACGGGATACCCTTCCCACAAAATACAACGCAAATTTCAAGAAGAAACAACACGATAAGAAACGTTTATAAAAAATAGAACATTGTATATTTATTATCTAGTGAAATGGGTAAAAAAGATTAATGATTTAGTTCGTTTAAGCAAAATTGTGATTTTGATAAAAATGTCTGTGTTCGCTGTCTTTTAACAGAGTAGCAGAATAATGTCTGTTTCTTTTGTTTTGTATAGTTGTAAAATGAAAAAGGGGCGAGCAATTTAAGTTGAAAAAGATAGTGTGAATGAGGAATATAGATAAAAGGAAAATGTACTTATGAATTGTTTTGAAGTCAGTTGTAAATTTGTTGTTGTTGTTGTTCCTTCCTACTCCACTTTTCGGTTCTTTGTGTAAGTTTGAGTCAGTGATGAAATTTACTGTCAATCTTCTGTGATCTTTTGCGCCCTCTCTGACTGACTGAGTTGCGACTGACTTGAAAACTCTGTATTTATTGTTGACTTTTTTTCACACTGGCTCGTTATCTTTTTTTTTTTTTTTGGTTTAGCAAATCGCCTCCTTTCATTGGTCAAAAAATTAATTTCACACCTTATTGTGAAATCTGTTTTTGGTCGTTTTGATCCTATTTTGCGGGTGTGCAAATCTACTTTGTGTTTTTTTAGTCATTTGTTGGAATATAGGATTTGTATCCTATAATTCTCCTCACTCGTTAATTCTAGTTTTTTTTCTCATATTTTCTTACACCCAGTATCATCTTGCATCCTAGGGGCTTTATTGCCTTGCTTGGGGCAAAATGTTTTTAAAAAGTCACAAGCTGTCACTTAATTGGTTGAAAGAAGCAGTTTAAGCGTCTAGATGCGTTTACTCGATGGAAATACGAAGAAGCCAGGCTATTGAAATTCGTTATAACTGAATTAAATGATTTTAAAAAGTCACAAGCCGTCACCTAATAGGTTGTAATTTTACAGTTGAAATGGCTAGACGTAACCGTAAGTTCTATGTTGAGAGTTTATTTTCCTGCACTTTTCCCTTGTGGAACTCTCTTCCGGCTTCATGCTTTCTAGTCATGTTTGATCTTCAAAAATCTAAATGCAATATTAATTGTTATCTTCTGTCTTCTTAATTTCTGTTCTTTTATTGTCCTCGCTCTTTAATAATTCCTTTTCTTATATTCTTTCACATTCTTTTAGCGGCTTTGTTGCCTTTCTTTGGGTAAAAAGATTAAAAAAAAAGGCTTGGTGGCTGATGATGTCTTTTTCATGGTCAACCATCTTAGGTGGTCAAATACCTATCAAGACCAATAGTGTTTGTTTTGTCTATCATTCCTACTGTATATTAGTCAATGAAGGCATGCTGATGTCTTCTTACGTTTTTCTTGTATCCAGTCTTGACTAGTTTTAAGCCTAGAATAACTAGATTGTCACTTGTTTCTTGTTTGTTGCATCTCATGCACATTAAGTTAAGATTGTCTTTCAAGATCTTGTTCCGATAGTAATCAGTTTTAATACACGGTGTTAACCATGTTTGCCATAGTCACTGAATATAGAATCCAGTGAATTCCGTAATCTCTTCAATATCAGAGGTTGGCAGTGAAGATTCGGAGAAAGTCGCAGCTGTTAAGTAATTCTTTAAGTCTTCGATATCAGAGGTTGGCAGTGAAGATATTTTGGGAGAAAAAACAAAATGGCTGACTTTATACACGTCGGATTGAATATTTTGAGCTTTTTGATTGGTTAACCCTTCTCTTGGTGGACTATAAAATGAGTCAGCTCATTTTGGCTAGGTCACTAGTACTAAAAGGTACCCCAAATTCCCCCCCATTTTGGGTACATTATGGAATCTTCTTTCAAAATATTAGTAAAGTCAATATTCATATGGAACAAATACTTTAGTATTCAGAAATGTTTTTTTTTAGTATTCATAAAATAATTTTTTTTTTAAAGAAAATTAATATCCACAAAAATTAGTTATATCATTTTGTCCACAGTTAAGTACTTCGCGTTAATAAACATTAACAACAATATTATAAATTTGGGTTGTGATCACAACAAAAAATTAGAAAAAAAATATTTTTTTCTGAATACTAAAGTATTTGTTCCATATGAATATTGACTTTACTAATATTCCATCATTCCTACTGTATATTATTACTATTATTATTATTACTGCTATATCACTTTATATTCAGAGTTATAATAATAAGGAGTGCTTTCCAACATCGTTCAGAATTACCCTAGCTGACAGAAATTTTGGCGAAAATACAATCATTCTTATTGTCAAATTTGATACACTTCTAACGGTGAGGCACAAAGGTTATCAGAGGGAAATTGGAATCGTCAAAGTGAATTCAAATACCGGCCGTGACATGTTCCCTAAGACAATGGAAGGTTTTATCTTTTCTCTCTCCATCCAGCATTGGGAAAAAAAAAAGAAAAAAACGGGCTCTTTAACCTTGATAGACCCGCCAGTCGAGGTCAACTCTCCATCTAAACCGTTAAGAAAGCAATCAAAAATCACTCCATTATCTTCCCCTCATGTAATGTTTATGTCGATACGCATTTTTACTAAAGAAAGTAGTGGAGAGCCATACTTGCCTACATTAAGAAAGGAAGTAGTTTGAAAAAAAAGCATGGTAATAACTATTGAAGTAAATGACGGTTATACTTTTCAAAAGCAGAGAATAAGTGAAATAACGTTTTGATAGCTTTACGAAGACTGTGTTGCGTCAATTTTACAAAAGATGAAAAGCTGCTTTCCTTGATAATTAAGAATTTTTCTTGCTTTTTTTAATTATACCCGAGCACCGGTTAAATACCCGAGGAATTATTCTGATACCATTGCATATTCTTCTTTTAGATCTTGTCCACTTTCTAAGCATTACGTCATATCAAAGATTCCAAATTGTCCTCGAATGCTCTATCCTGGACCCTACGGTGTTTCTTATCTTTATCAATGATCTTCCTGATGTCATCAGTTCCCAAGTAGGCATCTGTGCTGACGACACTACTATTTACTCCTGTCTCAACAGTAAATCCGTCAGTACTGACAAAATTAGACTGGCCGTTGCTCTCGAAAAGGCTCTTTAGTCAGTGGCTATCTGGGACAGGAAATGGTTCGTAAATTTTATTGCCTCCAAAATTAAACTGCTCTCATTTAACTACCACAGAGAAACTTCCTTGCCTACCATCGTGCTCTGATATTTAATGCATATCCCTTGGGAATAAACGGATTAACGATATCTAATTGAGTTTGAACCCGGCTCGCTGATTTTAAATTCAGCGTCGACAGCCATTAAGCTAACCACACATCAAACAATACGGGCTTCAAAATCAATCAGATTACAATATTCGTATTTATTCGGCGGTTTTTTCCAATAAAATATGTTTACAGCAAAATAAACAGTTCGCGTGATACAGAAATAAACATTAATACCAGTGGGGGTCGATATAGACAAACAACAGAACGGCGCCAAATTGAATAAAAAAAACTGAAGACAAAACGATTTCTTCCATCATAGATATCAATATCACCATATTTTCTTATTAAAAAGGAAGCAATTATTTTGTTATTGTTAAAAAACAAATATATATATATATAATGTCTCTTCCTTTGTCATATCTATTGATCTGGAACTATGCAATAAACACTAACACTACATTTGATTGGACAAAATTCTAATTTTGGAAAGAAGGTATCCACGCAATTTTTGTGAACGGATAAATAAAATGGCTTCTGATTCAAATCGTTGTAGCATTAAGACTTATTTAAAATATTTTTACAGCCTATTATTCCAACGCTTAGCATTTGTCTAAAATATTTTCACTGATTTATTTATTCATTTATTTTTTCAGACGCTCTACTATAACCAAAATACGATGAACGGATGTTCTGTCTGGGAGCTCCGGTGACTCGAACGTCTATAGGGATTTAAACTCAGCCCAAACCTCAAATGGGAATTCTTACATACGATCCGTCGTTACTGATAAAAAAAAATGGCCGCTTGTTTGTGTTGCTCTAATAAGTACCCGAATCCTCCTGTTATCTTCGTCATTTACGAGTACCAGTTCAGGCCTAAAATGGAATACTGATGCTATATACGGGCAGGAGCTGGTATGTTTCCACTTTCCAGTTTCGTTAAAGTCCAAAAGCTTTTCGTTCTTTGACCATAAACTACATCCGGCAACAAGGCCTCTGATTTCAGGAGCGTGAAACAACCTCTTAATTACTGTTGTTCCGAGGTCCACCCTGACCTAGGGTGGTAGCACCTGTTACGTTCCAAGTTATGGATATATAGTAATCACCCAAACAGTTTGGGTGATTATTATATCAGCAATATATTTTGGGAGTGTGGTGGGGGGAGCGAAACCAAAACTTACAAAATTAAATTTTGGCATTCAATTAACCATAAAGAGTTGATGTGCCGTTAAACAAAAAAAAATAAAATAAAATAAAATAAAAATAAAATTGTCTACACGACTTTGTGAGTGACAAATTATTTTCTATTTTACAACTCGTTCCTCACAGGCGAAATGTCACAGAGAAGCTTGCTCTATCGCTTTTTCCATAGAAAGTTTTCAACGAACTATATTCCTTAAGTCTACCATTTCTAAACTTCGCGGCTAAGACCCACCATTCCACGCACATTGGTGTGAACCACCTTCATCCTTTTGTATTCCACTGGTGAGATGTGGTTTCCACGGACCGCTGCTTTATGCAACCGAATCCCAAGAGAGTGGTTCTCTGGTCACTTAATCTTAACCTGTTCAAATCTAGGGCTAATCTTTACCTACCCCACATATCCTCATAAACTGTGCCTCTTGTTCTGTAACCATCTACCTCGAGTGGCTCTCAGGCTTTGTAAAGGTTGAACACCAGTGTAAAATAATTACTTTATTCCAAAGCTTAAAAAATATTGAAATTACAGCGTGGTCCGAAAGTCTTGTCATCCACTCTAAACATAATTTTCTATTTCACATGGTTGATAAGAGCTCCTACAGTAGGAAGTGACAAGACTCTTGGAACACTATTCATGTATTTATTTAATGATTATTTTTGCATCTTCTTTTTCAGGTTTTTAGGGTGTATCTAAAATATTTTCGTTTTTTTTTTTTTTACTGATGTTTATTTCAAAGCTTAATTCAAATACACACGTAAAAACGATCTATGATTATATGATATGACGGCACGTTGAAAAGTTCTCAGGCCGAAGCTTTTTCTTAAAATCTATCCAAACGACCAAACATCAGAATCTGCATGTGAATCCTTTCGAAGCAAGAAGCTTTCAACAAACTTCCTATTATTATTATTTTAGTGCTATACTAGTGCATATAAAATTATTTTCTTTTCATACTAATCTGTAGAGCAACGTTTATTCCGTGTACGATCATAAAGTGTATTAATCCACTCTGCAAGGAAAGTTGGACCATTGTGTCCTGCCAGGAGGTTTTTCTTGTTACTCATTTACAGACCTACCATTCGTCGGTGCATTAAATACATAATCCAAAGAAGGATCTTGGATTCTCGACTTCAGTCACTTTCACACCGACGTGACGTAGCTTCCCTCTGTCTTTTCTACAAGTATTTTCATGGCAACTACTCTGACGAGCTTTTTTTAACCTGGTGCTCCGATTGCGAGAATTTAAGCGTGCTACTAGGTTGGCATCTGTGTACCACTATTTTACTGCTGAAATAGTTAAATATAACCGCTACCTCTACTCCAAGAGTTTCTTTTCTCGCACTTTCTGCTTGTGGAACTCTCTTCCGTTTACTTGCTTCCCTGATAACTACAATCTTCAAAAAATTAAATGCAAAGTCAATTGCCATCATCTATCTTCTTGAATCCCATTCATATTTTATCCTTTCCTCAATACTACCTATGCCCCGTTTTTTCTCTCACTTTCAATCTCTGTAACCACCTGCATACTAGTGGCATCTTGCTTAGATGATATGATTTATAAAAACTGTGCGTGTCCTTGTTAGTTAGTTCGCACGCCCGTTACGCCCTGCCAGTACATCTTAAATAATGGACTATTCCGTTTTTATCAGGTGGAAAGAGATAAAAAGACACCGCTCCCTTTCAGTAGGATAAAGAAAGATGCGTTTAACGTCTCCTGCCAATACCTAATAAATAAACATTTTATAAATTAAAAAAACAAACAAACTCTTTCTCTCATATAGGATTTTTTCGGAAGTACATTTGAGGTTAGTAACTATTTATCTTAAATGAAGATTAAATAAATACACAATTTTATTAATTTAGATAAATTAATAAATAATTTTATGAACTGTCAATTGCAAAAGGACCCTTCGGATCAAAATTGAAATTTAATAGACAGGTAAGTTTTACTTCGATGGAAATTTAATTAAATTCTAATGTCCTGGCATTAGATGCTTTCATCAACCATAACCGTATTTATATCCCTTTAATACAGAACGGAGGCGATTATAGCTCTCCACTGTTACCTGTTATCTTGTTGCAATTACCGTACCCCCTTAAAAGTAACAATGCGATATCATATATTTCTTTTATTTTATTACTTACATGTTCCGTCCTGGGTATGACCATAAACTACATCCGAGTCTTGGGTAAGACGATAAACTACGTCCAACAACAAGGCCTCTGTTCAAGAGGTATTGAGGAGCGTGGAACCACCTCTTAATTACTTGAGTTCCCATGTTCACTATGACCCGGGGTGGTAGCACCTGGTAGGATCCCAGCTATGGGTAAATAGTAAACCCACAAACTGTGTTCAATGCACTATCTAAGTGTAAAATTAGGGTTTAATACCAGAAATACTATGTAAAAAAATGATTAGCAGCAATAGTTATTTGGAAAAAAAGGTATTACAAGCAATACATTTTTGAAAACAAAAAATTACTAGCAATACATTTTGAAACAAAAAAGATATTACCAACAATGCATTTTTTGAAATATATATATATATATATATATATATATATATATATATATATATATATATATATATATATATATATATATATATATATATATATATATATATATATATATATATATATATATATATATATATATATATATATATATATATATATATATACATATATATATATATATATATATATATATATATATATATATATATATATATATATATATATACATATATATATATATATATATATATATATATATATATATATATATATATATATATATATATATATATATATATATTACCAGCAATAAAAATTTGTCGGCATTAAATAACCCATTGTGGTCGATATGCCGTAAGACAAAGCAAACCAAACCAAACCAAAATTATTATTAATGTTATTTTTAGTGGATACGCATTTACTGTTGAAATAGCTAAATGCAACCGCTACTTCTACTCAGACAGTTTCTTTTCTCGTTCTTCCCACCTGTGAAACTCCCTTCCGTTTCCTTGCTTCCCTGACAACTACTATCTTCAAAAATTTAAATGCAACGTCACTCGCTATCTGCTATCTTGAATCGCGTTAATATCTATCCTTGCATCAATCCTCAGTTTTCTTTCACTCCTTCTAACACCCTGAGTACTAGTGGCATTTCCGCCTTGCTTGTGGTGAAATGATTTTAAAAAATGAGTAGACGACGTGTTTATCTATTAAACAGTACATTTATTTAAATCGACTGCCTGAATCTTGGAGAAATATTAGGGAAATTGCACTGGCAGATTTCGAACCTGTTTCCACACTAGAGGAAACTGTCATTAGATTGACGTGCTTTGACCCATCGGCTGGAGAGCGCATATTCAAACCGAAAATAAATATCAGGCAGTCAGCTATGTGCCATGCATAATACACGATTAGGCAATCGTGCATCTTTCAATACATGACTGACAAGGCAGATTTTTCCCCGAAGTAAGTTGCCATTTCTTTCTGCGGCAGACCAGTTGCCATCCAAGGCTATAAAACCTAGTCTGTCCTGCTATTTACCCATAGCTGGCGGGAGAAGAGTATTCATACCTTTCCAAAAGATATGAGCACGTAAGTGAATGTAATAGATTCGACTGGAATTCGAACTCGGCTCTCTGATTCCTCAATCCGAGCCGCTATCCATTACTTCACCCTGTTTAATAAATAAACGGAGCGTAATATGAGTATCCACTAAAAATAACGATTAATAAAATACGTCGGATTCATAAATGAAAATCCATTCCTAAAAATTATTTTTATATAATTTATTATTTTTTTATATTGCAGAACCATTTATCTTAATAAAGCAAGGTCTTACAATGTTTAATCTCATGTCCCTTCAAGACGTAGGCGATCATGGATCTTCACATCTTCTTTTCAGTTATTATCATGACTTCTTGGGAAAACGAGTAACTATATATTCTGTTTGGGGATTTAATAATTTTATATCGTACAGGATCGATAATTCTATTAAAACATTTTCAGGACGTAGGCGATCATAGCCTTCCACAGATTTTATGACTAATCATGATTTCTTTGGAAAGATGGTGGAGAGATTTTCTGTTGCTTTCTCTACAGTTTCGCATTCATATTAGCTCTGCTTCTAGATTGGCTGCCACCCACCGCCACCCACCGCAGTAATAAAACAGTCTATCCTGCTCTTTAACCCATAGATGAAAGGAAACAAAATAGATTCATGCCTTTCCCGAGGGTATAGTGGGTAGTAAATGCAGCAGGCACGTGGATTAATAGTTGCGCTACGACCACACCCAGTGATAATAAAGGGTGGTCAATGATGGTCGATATTAAGTAAAGATTAGAGTTGTCTTCTTTTTGAATTTTACGATAATGAAGAAAATATTTTTATTTCTTCCATTATTTTCATTCATACTGCAGAAAACTTCTTTATTCCTACCTCCAATCTGCTTTCTCTCAAATAATTTTGAACGCAATTTGTCGATCTTTATCTTCAGTTTGTTAAATAATTGTTTGAATAAAGTCTTTTCTATTCTCCAGAAACGTGATCGTGGTAGAGGATGTTCCTGTCAAAATTACACCATATGCATAAAATCGTTTTCTTTACAGGAAAACCAATCTATTTAAGATATCGTCGTTGTTAATTTTGTTTGTTCCTCGTTAGGTATTTCGTTTTTAAAGTAACCACATGCTATAGGTCATCAGAAGAAAAAAAAAGAAGACCTTTACCTTCAAATTGCAAATCTCAAATGGGAACACGTCTTGGTTTGGAACAAAGTACGTTGTGTTTTTCAAACGGTAACGTTGGAACATGTGATTTCGTTTCGCGTGTCACCGATATTCAGGATATATACACGTGTTTTGAAAGGTGACATTTCAACGCATCTTTGATTCTATTCACTGTGACGACGGCGAGATATCTATACTAGATGCAAGAAGCATCCATGAGAATGATTTTTTATTTATTTACTCTGTTTATATTCGGACTATTATCTTCATCTTTGTTGCTGTTACTACAATATTTCGGCCGTTGTACCTGTAGGGACATTATGATTAATAAACAAAATTAAAAATATAAAATAATAATAATAATAATAATAATGATAAATATTTAAAATAAAATGAAATAAAACAAATAACATTAAAAATTTGTTTAAAATAAAATAAATAAAACCAAAATAGTAAAAGTTCTCCCAGCATGCAACAGAAACTTTTCGTATCGAAAAACGGAAAATTCGCGCCCGATTGTCTTTGCTACGGGCCCTCAGAGAGCTATGAATTCCATTTTCTTTCCTCGGCACCTTGTTTGACATAAGACGAAATGATTTTCTTGATCTATCTCATGCAACCTTAAAAGATATATGACTAAAACACACATACATCAGTACACAAAAATAAAGAAAATTGTATGATTTTGATTTACAATTTAAAATGCTTTTAGTGTTATTTCCTTGTATGTTTTTAATTCTTGTAAACACGGTGCTATCCCTGCTGATATGATGTGAGTGACTCCACATGCCCTCCGACAGCTACTGTTCCATATTCGCCAAAATATGCTTATTCTGCAGGGACGGAAGGAAGATTGATTGAAAAAAATAATTGAATTTAGGTAAAAATAGATAGATAAATATCAGAAAGAAAAGACACTTGAAAAACAATATTGGAACAGTTTTTTACACTGTCTGTGTCCAGAAACGAAAACATTTCTTCGAACGCAAGAAAAATTAAATAAAAAGCTTAATCACAGTACCTTTTCTGTCGTCTTTAATGAAACATGTATAAAGGAGGGATTGCTGCTTAAAGACACAATATATATATATATATATATATATATATATATATATATATATATATATATATATGAGAAAGAGTCTACGTGTGCTTCATATAGTTTATAAAATAGAGTAGATACGTTAGTTGATAAAACAAAGGCAAAATGGTACCGACGTGATCAGTACAAAAAACATTTATTAATTATTGACAGAAATGTAGTTCGGAGAGTAAGGATCCCAGTTCGGAATTTTCGGACACGCATGTGTCCTTCATCAGAAGATGCGAGAAATAAACAGGGAGACGGTTGAGTCTCACCAACAGTAGTTCTTGAGGCTGAGGAGTATTCTGTTTATAGATAGAATTACTATTAAAAATCCGATATATTCGTCATCTTTTTCTATTGTCAGTATAGACCCTAGTGAAAGAAAAAAGTTTCAACCATCTTTTGACTTCAGCACTTTTGGTCACAATTTTCAATATACGTAAAATCTATTGTCTTATTTCTGTCTCTCTTCTCTCCTTCGCTGTACTTCTCAAACTGATTCCCAAAAGACCTCACGTTCTGTTTCCCCAATCTAAGTCATTGTGGCTTTTAGTGTATCTTGTCATGAAACTCTAATAATATCGTAAATAATTTCCCTGGTGTTGGAAATGAACTTTAGCAAAAGTGCTGAAGTAAACAATTAGGAAAATATTGGTATTAAATACGAACTTTTCTGAAATGAATATATTTGAAATGTACTGTATTCTATAAAATACAAATTCATATCGTCATAAATTGGAAGAATGGGATATTTTCAATACGAGCTCAGGAAATTAAACTATCATTCAAATCTTACATCGTCTGTGTTCGTCTCCCAAAAGATAGAAAACAATGAAGTTAGCACGTGAGAAACTCGCTGTCTCTTATTAAATAAATAACATCTATTCTCTGTGGTGGATTATATTATCGAATTGCTGATTTCACCATATTTATTGGAACGTCAATTATTCTAATAATATTCACTTCCCTAATTTTAACCTTTCAGAATTCTTTCAAGATATGCGTCCGACATTCTACGTCGAAATCATTCCACACAGAAATTGAGCTCTATTAAGGAAGACTCCACCTATTTTCCACCGACGTTGCTGTAGATAAATTACCGCCATTTATTTTAGCTTTTATTCTAGAACCATATTGAGGCTAACTGTTCCTACTCATCCAATACATACTTTCTCTTCGACTGATTCCTCACCCACTACATGAGGATATATATATATATATATTTTCAATGCATTTAACACTGGTTTACGCGTGGCATATTTCATTCTCGGGATTATTAATAAGAAACAACCATCAATTTTTCTTAAAAATCGATAATGGTAAATGCGCACTTTATGGTAAATTTAGCAAAATTCATATATATATATATATATATATATATATATATATATATATATATATATATATATATATATATAAATAAATATATATATATATATATATATATATATATATGTAGAAATATAGTTTTGAAGTGTGCTTTATATTTATGTGATAAAGTGATCAATATCAGAGATAGAGTGTATGTAAATATAAATGTAAAAGTAAACATTGAAGTCAACATTCAGAGGCGACAGGCTATTACATGCTGGACGCATTCCTCAGGCCGCGAGGGTTTGATTTTTCTTGACTATTTATGAATATAGGTCAGAGTGCATTGTGGGTAATCCATTCTGGCGGTTATTTTGGTGGGAGTGGCTTGTTTATTTATTTGGGTTAATTTGTTTTGCTTGTTTTTTATTTTGATTTTTTAATTTTATATTTATTCTTTTTGGTTTCCGATGTTTTATTAACGTAGTAAAAAAAATTTTCGGGATTTGTTTAGGTCACTTGTTTAATATTTTCTTTTAGCTTGAGAGGATAAAGCTATTTATTTGTCCAATTTTTTGGATGGATTGCCGTAGACTATTGCTAGTTTGCCGAGGGACAGTTTTTAATTTGTTCATTATTTTATTTATTTATTTATTTGGATTGATTATTTTTACTTGTTTTCGCTTATTTATGCTTATTTTTGTCAGTTCAAACTGCTATTTTAGCGGGAGCGATTTGTTAATTTATTTATCATTAGGATTATTTTTTTCTTATTTATTTGCTTTTTTATTTTGTATATTTTTATTTACTCTATTCGGTGTTCGATTTTTTATCGATATATAGCAGTTATAGCTTTTTTCCTCGTCTAATTTTTGGATTGATTATTCAATTCTAACGGTTTTTCGTTTGTTAATTTGTTTACTTTATCTATTTGGATTGATTATTTTTACTTGTATTTATTGTATTTATTTTTATTTGTTCTATTTCGTCTATTCTAACGCGAGTGGTTTGTTAATTTATTTATTATTTGCTTAGGTTAATTTATTTTACTTGTTTTTTATATATTATTTGTTTTTATTTATTTTTTTCAGTTTTAGATTTTTAAGTAACGTAGTAAAAATTTGTTTTGATGTCTGCATTTTGAGATGGGGTCAGATCGTTTATTTAGTAATTTATTTCGCTCTGGTAAAGGTAATAATAGCT
>CAHIKZ030004230.1:1087500-1107500 GCA_903632075.3 Acanthosepion pharaonis
TCTAACTTTATTACCGATACACAGCTAGGATGACGAAGATATATACATGGAGACGTCGATTTTACAAGCATAGAACTCTCACAGATTCTTTTTTTTATATGCCATATCTATTCAGGACTTTGGCAGTCATGGTTCTCCAATATATATATATATATATATATTTTTATTTTATTTTTTTTTGCTTAAGTTCATGATTCCCTGTTAACACATTATGTCACTGTTCTGGAAATATAAGTTTCCTTCTAAATTAAAGGTTATAAGTAAATAGAGTGTTTTCATTTCCATCTTACAGCATTTATTATATATTGTACTTATCTTATTGTTGTTATCAGAAATTTTGTCCGTTGTCCTCTCCGATTTTACTCAGGTTTGTACTAATATGTGTACCCAAACATAAATAATATACATAGCTCCTCATCCTAGAAATTTAGACAAAAAAGTATTTTACGTATTTACACAGCGGTGACAGTAAACCTCTCAGGCTTAGAAATCCAAGTTCTAGACTAAGGATTGTCCCACTGGTTAATAGAATATTGAATTAAAGCATTGGTTCAGTGATTGTGTGCGGCTGTAATTGGATATACTTAGTAATAGTGGAAACAGGAGATAAAAATATGAGCATTTACTAAATAAGAACAAGACGATATATCGCTAGATGTGGACGGAGGAACAAAAAATTATCTTGTTGATTAAATAAGGCTTTTATTTCGATAATCCTAGAAAGTTAATCGTGGTGACAAACACGGGATGAAGGCAGTAGGAAATAATTGTTGAAACGTTATGATATTAACAACAAAAGTGAAAACCATAATCCGAGTAACAATAATGTAAATAATAACACTTCGCTCCAGATTAAAATAGTATTTTTTTTCTTGGATTACTTTGATTAAAATCAGGTTTGTGCGGCTTGTTTGTGATGACTTTAGGGGATTCAACGATGGCGTTAAAACAGAGTGAAAATTTATTCGCTAAGCTTTGCTTAATCTTCTACAAGGGCATAAATATGAAGTACGCAGTTAGTTTTTAATCACCATATTGACTACGTGATAAGTTTACCGCTAATTCATTCAAGGATTCCTATAGGTTTTATTGATTTCTCTCTAAGAATCGTGTGCATGTTTCCAGATTTCTTCTAAACGAGAACAGTGGTATGATTGTCATTCTCTTCTCTGGTTTACTTATTTATTTCTCTGTCTTGAGGCGCTTGATGGGTTGCGATTCTTCCCAATAAGATTTCACGGTTTTTATTCGATCTAAAATACTTAAATGCGCATGCTCGTTCACTTATTGAAGTTTTGTTTGTTTTCATTTTTGTGCCAGGCTACACATTTAAACGTATCGTCTTTTTTTTTTCCTTTCTTTCAGCCTTTGGCTCGTATCATTTATAAATTCTGTCTCATCCTCTTTTCTTTTTATTCATGAGAGCACAGAATGTTAAATGTTGAACTCAGTGACCAAACTTCTTCTGATAGGCGATAATCAGTCGAATTTTGCAAGACTCTGCGTGCAGTAAGATGGCATTTTGGTTGATCACAACACTGAAAGAAAGATATATATATATATATATATATATAGAGAGAGAGAGAGAGAGAGAGAGATGGAGAAAAGAGTGGGAGAGAGAGAATTATTAAAAGTCACACGATACACTAAATATCAATAAAAAGACACACAGAACACAGAATATATAATCTATGTATGAAGGAAAATAAAATAAGGCAGAACAGTGAATGAGATATTTACAGCTACTATCGAAAGACAACTTTTCAAAAAAGCTGGTATCATATGATTTTGATTTCGAAAATCTGAACGTCAATTCTTTTGGCTTCAGGCAATCGTAGCAGTAGACAATTGTAGTAATAACGAACTTATAAGCTGCATTCGTGTCAAAGTCACGACCAATACATCCATATACAATTCGTATATTTATTGCGTATATATATATATATATATATATATATATATATATATATATATATATATATATATATATATATATATATATATGTAAAATGTATATATATATGTAAAATGTATATATATATAAATTTGTAAATATATATATATGTAAAATGTATATATTTTATAAATTCATGAATCATTCATAAAAAAACAAATATGAATGAATGATTCATGAATTTATAAATTATAATTGCACCTTTTAATTGAAATTAATATATATATATATATATATATATATATATATATATATATATATATATATATATAAAATATATATATATATATATATATATGTAAAATGTATATATATACATATATTTATATATATATATATATATATATATATATATATATATATATATAAGCAATTTATATATATATATATAGTGGACTTATTGGAAAAGGGCTCAGTATCAGTGATAGAGCTAACATATCAATCCATAAATATATATATATATATATATATATATATATATATATATATATATAGTTGGATTTATTTGAGTTTGTGACCCCAGTTTATATGCTATTTGTGATCATCAGACAAACGATATAAATAGCATGAATAACATCATATATATATATATATATATATATATATATATATATATGTGTGTGTGTGTGTGTGTGTGGAAAAGTGTATATAAATATAAACAAATATATATATGTATAATTATTTGTATATTATATGCGGGTATTTATTAGAAAGCGCTCAATATCAGAGATAGAGCTAACATATATTTCCTGTTGTTGAATGAAAGGTTGTGATTGTTATTCCTCATTTTGAATGGGCCTTCGGTGGCACCGATGTAGTGCATAGTGTTGTTGTTTGTACTTACCTTGGCCATGTATATAGTGTTCGTAAGTTGGCAATTTCCTTGGAGTGGACATGTTCTGTTTCTGCAGTTGCATATTGGATATATATATATATATATATATATATATATATATATATATATATATATGTGTGTGTGTGTGTGTGTGTGTGTGCGCGCGTGTGTGTGTGTGTGTGTGTATCCTAGTTTAAGGTACGTTAATTCCAATCTCTAAAATTGTTTTAAAAAGTGTTCTATACAGAGTAGAGCTTAATAATATTCAACAATTATAAGAAAATACACACACACAAAACACACACACACACACACACACACACACACATATATATATATATATATATATATATATATATATAGATAGATAGATAGATAGATAGATAGATAGATAGATAAGAAAGTTCCATATTAAATACATTAATTTTAATGCTCTGAAAAAGAACATTCTTTTTACTTATTTAGCCATTTAGAGCCCGTTTCACACTTAGCGATTTTTCAAAATGGTTACTTACCAATTTTAAACTGTCGATATTTTTCTTGTTTTTCGCGTAAGCGAACCAACAGTTCGGAATAATTTCAGGTTTTTTACTTATTAAAGCTTCCAATTTCATAAATTGGCACTTTGTCTTCCATGCACTGATTGCAATTTCTATCTTCGATTTTTCTTCATGATTTTTTTTTATTATATATCATTCTACTAACGGGATATTCTCTTTTATTTTTAGTTCACATATGGACTTACCCAACAATTTCTTGTGAGAAGATACGTGCGACTCTGCTTCTAACTGCTACAGTGTCAGTTATATGACAGTTTCATTTGATCTGAGAACTAAGTTTGGTCTGGAATATTTCAGACCAGTTTAGAGACCACTGAAATTCGTACTCGGCTCTCCGATTCCTGTCCGAGCCGCTATTTATTACTCCACCGTGCTCAAGTTCAAAGGTCGTTTGGAATTCTTTGAACAGGAATAAAGTGAGTGAACATGATTGGCCGGTGAAGTGACCAGATGTGATTCCAGGTAAAAATTTATGGTATTTTTTTAAAAATCATTTCACCCCAAGCTGGGCAATAAAGACCTAAAGGCGTGCTAATTTTTGAGAATATGTAAAAAGAAAACATCCTTAAGGCAAAAGCAATATTAGAACAAGAAAGAAGAAAACAGAAGATAAAGATTAATATTGCATTCTGATTTTAGAAGATCAAAGTGGACTGGGAAACAGGAAATCAAATGAGATTTCCACAAACGAAAAGGGCAAGAGAGGAAACTCTTAGGGTAGAACTTACGGTTACATCTCACCATTTCCTCTTTAAAATGATGAGACCTAGCCGCGAGTCTAGTATTGACTTGGCATATTTTACCTAATATTAAAAGAAAAAAAATATTTCTTAGATGATGCAGTTTTCTTGCAAAATATTTTCCTATCAACTGCAACATTCGACACGAAATATAGAATTATGCACGCAGAACTATTTCTACACTAACAATTTCATAATTTTCAAAGAAAAATGGCTTGACTTTATATTTCACGAAACGATAAACTATATCCAGCAGTAAGGTATCTGATCGGGGGTGGGTGAGTAGCAGGAAAACCACATCTTAATAGATGGTGTCCACAGGTCCTGTTTGACCCATTCAGGACTATAGTAGAATTACTAACAATACACTTTATCAGCAGATGAAGCCATAAAATTGTGTTCAAAAGATTTACATTTCGGTATTAACTAACCCATAGAGGTGAATGTAATGCTAAGACGAATCCACAAAAACATATTGAATTTTATTTATTATATTACAGTGTAACCCGGATATAAGAGACCCGGATATAAGAGAAACCCGGATATAAGAGAGATTTTCTCTGGTCCCAAATTAGAGCCTTTGTTAATGTATATAAATTAGACCAAACCCGGTTATAAGAGAAACCCGGATATAAGAGACTTCTTATCCGGTCCTGACAACTCTCTTATATCCGGGTTATACTGTATATTTAAATGATGTTTTTTAAATTCCATTGCTATTAAAAAAAAAAAAAAAAAACTATTTCTGTTTGCAAAACATCGACATTTCCATTTGTTCTGAAGACAGCTAGTAGGAATTCCACCTAATGAAGAACTCGTGTGTCTGTTAAGCGTTTCAATGAACGCAGCAGGGGAATATGTTTTAAATTCAGCTCTGCTTCCTGGGATTATATTATTGGTGATTTTGTTCGTTTGTTCGATTTTCAAAGTTAGGGTTGATGCCTATGCGACTGAAGTAACAGAGCGCGCAGAAAGTCAAACAAAGAGAAACCCATTCAAAAAAAAAAAAAAAAAAAAATTCTTCTGATGTGAAAATGTTTCCGGCTTTCACAGTAGATCAATTGAATATTTCTAGTTTTTAAGCTTGAACCTGGAGAAACATGATTCGCTCGTTACGCTGGGAATGAACAGGTAATAACCAATATTTGATTGGAAAATCACTCACGGCGATTATGGCCTTGGAAAAGCTGTGGAGGAGGTATTAAAAAAAAAGAAGGTTAATTAACAATCTGTCTGCTGCTCGGAAAGCTGGTTCTCTGTAATGTGGTAAGACAACCCGCATCGCCAGAATCTATCTTACAGTTTTATTCGCCCACACATTTAATACTGCTATCGCATCTGGTCTGGTTCCTCTACAATACATTTCGATATTCTTGACAAAATCAAAAGAAGAATCTGCAATTGTATCGATCCTGATCTTGCATCTTCGCTTCAGTTATTTTCCTACCGCCGTAACCAATCTTCGCTGTGCCTTTCCTATAAATAATTTAATAGTAATTATTCCTATGTACTTTCGTCTTTGGTAAATATTTATAAGGGTTTCATTTTTAAATCTTTTCATTTCACTCCCCCTCCCCATGCAGATAAATTGTACATATAGGAATTTGCCTTTCCTATAAATAATTAAGTAGTAATTATTCCTATGTACTTTCCTCTTTGGTAAATATTTATAAGGGTTTCATTTTTAAATCTTGTCATTTCATACACCCCCTATGTAGATAAATTGTACATATGGGAATTTGTTAGGCTTTCATAGAGACTTTGAGGTATAATCGTGGCTATAGTAAGAATGTAAAACAAGAATATCTTGTTTTGGTATAAGGAATATAGTGGTATGTTTGCATCAGTAATTGTGACTTGGTACGTTTAAGATAAGACTTTATGAAAACCAGCCTTTCCCTGTCTCAACTTTTGGCCTTGTGATATATTTTTGAATTTGTTAAATAAACAGTGCTTTCCTCTTCAACCTGTATTAGATTGGCGGCAAGGTCACATTATTTTACAGTTGATATTTCTAGATATCACTTTTAATTTCTTTTATCTCACTTTTGTCCTTTCCTGCTTTCTAGTGAAATTTGTTCTTCAAAAATGCAAATGCGATTTTAATCATTATCTTCTGTTTTCTTAATTCCTGTTTTTTTTCTTGCTTTAATAATGTTTTACTTTTGTTATAGTGGAACACACTTATTCTATAGTTAATAGACTCTCCCACCTATAATAAGTAGGAGTAGTAAGAGTAACGAGGCGCTCAGTGAGTTGGTCAGTCAGTCGATGTCGGACGACCGTTAGTCGGATACTAAAGTATCAGCGACCACCACTAGATTTCTCTGCGTCATTACCAATTATATCAAGTTCCTAAGGTTTGGTACGTCGAAACTATTTTAGGACCGACTTAGTACAAATACAAAGCCTCCACTGTGAAATCCACTCCATAAAACCTTTATTTCATATTCTTTCCCATTCACTCTAAAAACAAACCAAACTGCCGAGTGTGGTAGTAATATCTCCACAATCTCATATAATTTAGGATGAAATTATAAAATTTAAAAGAAACAAACTAAAACGTAAATATTTTATACTCTTTTAAAAAATCATTGTATGGGCTGTGAATATATGTTTGTTATATACATTTAAAAAAAAATTAATATTTTAATAAAATACTCGAACGCAATCCCAAACTTTACAGGATTAATGTATAAGACAATCATTTGTAACACATTTATCTTTTAGAAACATTTCTGGTTGCCTTGAAGTGGAAAATTTTTAAAAAGGTGAAACCATACAGCAATGATACCCGTATTTGCTACCTTTGTCAATATGAGAAATTAGCAATTAAAACATTTCCAGATAAAAAAAAAAACCTTTTAAACCAAAGATCTGAAGTTTTAAATCCTTGCCATCATATAAAAAAAAATTGGATAAAGGAATATGAGGCCGAAAAAAAAATTTAAAACCCCATTGTTAGTTTTACAATACGTTTGCTCCCCACCCGCATCCTTCCCTATATTTACGAGACACTAGACCTTAATTTACGTTAAACTTGCTTTTCTTTTTCTGCTTCTTTTCCTTATACATTTACGATGCACTCACTTTCTTCTTTTCCTTCTTCCTCTTCTTTACCTACTCCTTTCTGTTACATTCAACGTTATGCGTTATTTTGAAAAATAATATTGTAGTATTATTTGTGTGTGTGTGTGTGTGTGTGTGTGTGTGTGTGTGTGTGTGTGTGTGTTTTAAATAAAGCGTTGGATGGTCAGTTGATAGAATTAGCCTGATGAGCCTGGAAGAATTACCATGTAAGGTCGATAAGGAGTGCTGACCTGAGATGGAACAAATACATTGAGTCAATTGCTTCGTCCACCGCGAGGAAAGTCGGCTCTCTGTGCCGCGCCAGAAAATTTTTCTCCCCGGAATCGATACTTCAAATATACAAATCAACCATTCGCCCTTGCATGGAGTATTGCTTCCATATATGGTCTGGTGCACCTCGGAGTTCTTGACAAGATCCACAGGCGGATATGTAATATAATTGGCCCTGATCTGGTATCTCGTCTACAGTTGCTCTCTCACAGACGCGCCGTCGCCTCTCTCTGTCTTTTTTTACAAATACTTTCATGGTAATTGGCCCGAGGAGCTGCTTTCACTGGTACCCAGACTTCATGAATTCAAGCACCCTACGAAGCTGGAATCCCGCTCTCACCCTTTCACTGTAGAAACTTTTAAATGTAGCCGTCTCTTCAACTCCAATAGCTTCATATCCCGCACCTCTCGCCTGTGGAACTCCCTTCCCTATTACTGTTTCCCTGAGAGCTATAATTTCCAACTATTCAAATGTAATGTCAATCGACATCTCCAGTTACCTTGATCTATCCACTATCCCTCTCCTCATCCTTTCTTCTATCACTCCTATCTGCTCTCGCTCCAAATCTTCTGCAACCCCCTGCATCCTAGTGGCTTCCCGCCTTGCTCGGGGCGTAATGCTTAAAAAAAGTCTATGCTATGGGTAATTTTGTCCAACGAAAGATGCTACAAACCAACCTAAGAAATAAAGTCGTTTTCGTAAAAAGCCTCGTCAGATTTATTCTTCAGGAAGACACTCTAACTCTTGTTACGACAGGGATTCATTTCAATGGTTTTAAAAAAACAGTAATGTACAGATAAACACAATTAACAACTAAATACGAACATATAATTCGAGTATATGACTTTCTTTGTTATTACTACAAAATAACAAATAAAGTCACATTTTTAACAAAATCTCTTTAAGGACTTCAATCTGACCTGATTGAAGTCCTTAATTCCCATGTTTGAAAATCATATCTCCTCGAAATAATTCAACAACGTTCCTTTCCACGTACTTCTCGCCTGTGGAACTTCTTTTCCATTTACCTGCTTTCCTATCACCTACAATCTTCAGTAATATTAATCCAACTCTAATCGCCATTTTCTGTCTTCCTGAAATCTGTTCTTTTATTGTCCTTTTTCCTCACTAAAATCTTGTTATTTTTTATATTATTTAGGGTTGAGAACACTAATTGACATAAATAAAAAAGTAGAAAATTGTAATAAAACTAACAAAAAAGCCTTTTTAGCTAATGTGAGATATTCAGTTTTTATTGATACCGAAAATGTATCAATGGGTACCATTCCATATCTATCTATCTATCTATCTATCTATCTATCTATCTATATATATATATATATGTGTGTGTGTGTGTGTGTGTGTGTGCGTGTGTGTGTGTGTGTGTGTGTGTGTGTATCCTAGTGTAAGGTACGTTAATTCCAATCTCTAAAATTGTTTTAAAAAGTGCTCAATACAGAGTAGAGCTTAATAATATTCAACAATTATAAGAAAAATATGACACACACACACACACATATATATATATATATATATATATATATATATATATATATATATATATATATATATATAAGAAAGTTCTATATTAAATACATTAATTTTAATGCTCTGAAAAAGAACATTCTTTTTACAGTGTAACCCGGATATAAGAGACCCGGATATAAGAGAAACCCGGATATAAGAGAGATTTTATAAGCATTATCGTTTTTCATATTACAAGGAAATAAGCATTATCGTTTTTCATATTGCAAGGAAAAACAAAATATTTTCGAGATGAAGCAGTCTTTTAGCGAAACGTTTTCCTATTAACTACAACTTTCGAAAGGCAATATAGAATTACGCAAACTCCACTATTTTCAAGATAACGATTTCATAATTTTCAAGAAAATATTCCTTGACTCTTCATTCCAAGAAAACAGATCAAATTTTCCTAATTATGGCATATGTAAATTAGGACTTTAAAATTCATTGCTTTTTTTTTTAATTTTCTGTTTACAAATCATCGATGTGTTTGTGATGAAGACAGCTAACAGAAATCTCACCTAATGAAGAACTCATGAAAAATGCGTCTTTTAAGTGAGTCCCTGAATGACACAGGAAAATATGTTTAAATTTAGCTCTCCCCCTCCTCTGATTAGAGTAGAGGTGAATAGGTCCCTTTGTCCGATTTATGCAAATGAGGCTGCAAATAATGGTATGGTGGTCTGCATAAAGTTGTGTAAAAAATTAAAGAAACAAGAAAAAATGCTAGAAGTCAAATTATTGAACATTTTCCATAATGTAATTTTGTTCATAAATACTTTATTCACATTTGGGGACATCGGCGAGGTGCAAGTGTTAGCAAACTTGTATCGCTCGATCATTTACGACTGAGGAGTGAGTTCAATCCATACTGGGTACTCCATACTTTTGGAATTATAACACATCTAAGCTCCGTTTGGAAAAATCTTATTGAAAACTTCGTGATGGAATGTTTAACAAGGTAGTATTGCTCGTCAGTTACGACTGAGTAGTGAATGGGATCCTCATTGGGTACCCCAGAATTTTGGTCTTGCGCCACATCTAAACTATGCTTAGAAAATCATTTGACTTCGGCGTGATGTGATGGTTAGCAAGCTAGTATTTCTCGATCAATTACGACTGAGTAGCGGGTGGGATCCTCACTGGGTGCCCCACATGTTTGCCACATCTAAGCTCCACTTTGAAAATCATATTGATGGGATGGCTAGCAATTATGGTTGAGTAGAGAATTCGATCCTCGCTGGGTGACCCCAAATATTCAGCTTTGTGCCACATCTAAGCTCCATTTTGAATATCATATTGAGATCGTCGCCATGATATATCGCCAAAATCGTTCGATCAATCACGAATGATTTATAAGTAGGATCCTCACTAGGTGACCCATAATTTTGGCTTTGTACTACATCTGAAATTCACTTAGAAAATCATATTGTAAACGTTATAACTGAGTGGGATGGACATTGTAGTCTCTATACTCTCGCCCTTGTGCCACATTTAAGCTAGACTTAGAAAATCACCACAAATATTTTATCTGTATATTATAGTATTATAAGTACATGCTACGGAGTTTTTGACTAAAACTATTCAGCAAATAGTTATAACATTTTAAAAGACTTTCTTCAAATACCCTCTCTTTGCGATAATAACAAGATTCTATCAATAAATGAAGATATACACAATAAATTTATTTTTCAACCTTTTACTGTTATATTACTTGGCCGAGCGTGTCAATGCCTGATTCTTATTTTAAATATTCTAACAATATGGCTGATGCTAACCCTCAGGAAAGTGACTCCTAGCAATTTCTCGGGCAAAAGTTTTCCACGGAAATAAAATGGAAATATTATATTGAGGCAATATATTGACAGTCCTGTTTCTAGCAATGTTGGGTCTCTGTGTTGTGAGAGACATTTTTTTTCTGGATAGGATCTCTTACATCTTTATAATAACTCTGCCATTCGTCCATGCATTGAATATTTCTGTAATATCTGGTCTGGTGTTCTGCTATATATCAAGATATTCTATATAGAATTCAAAGCAAGAATCTGCAATGTTATTCGTCATGAGCTGGCATCTTGGCTTGAGTCACTGTTCCAGTGCTGTAATGTAGCTTCCCTGTTCTTTTTCGATAAATAATTTAATCGTAATTGTTCTGAAAAACAATCCTCTATGGTACATAGGCTCTATGAATTTAAGCGCAGTACTAGATTGGTGGCAAGATCTTACCATTTCACAGTTGAATTCTCTTCAGGCTTCTTGATTTCAAGTCAAGCTTTGGCCTTCAATGATATAAATACAATATCAATCATTATATATACAATCATTATAAATACAGTGTCAATCATTATCTTCTATTTTCATAATGCCTATTATTTTATTGTTCTTTCGACTCAATAGTGTCTTTTTTCCCGTATTCTGTCACACTGAGTAACTCCCTGCATATTGGTGAATTTAGTGCCTTGCTTGGGTGATATATATATATATATATATATATATATATATATATATATATATATATATATATATATATGTGTGTGTGTGTGTGTGTGTGTGTGTGTGTGTGTGTGTGTGTGTGTGCATTTAGGCAATATGATCTGGACATATTATGTATATTTATTTAATTATAAACCACTCAAGTTCTTTGATCGATTTCTTAATGTTGATATTAAATTTATTAAGGAAGGTGCCGTAGTTTATTTCTTTTATTTTATTTTCATTTTTATTTTCCCAAGTACTTTCACACAAGACAGAAAAGAATGTAGCTGATAGTTGGGATTTTTATGTAAACACGCATGAACGTGCTCTGTTAAAATTATTTTTAAATTAACTGAAGCTATGGCGGTTTTACATGTTTTTGATCTAAGGTACGTAACTTTAAATTAGATAATTATATCTATTCTCTTTTGTTCAAAAAACATTTTAAACATTTTTAAATTACTGCTATTATAAATATTTCAAAACATTGTTGCTATACACGTAACTAAACTTATTTAGTGTTGGCTGTTTTCTCCTTATAAAGAAGGCTACAAGAACTTGAAGTTTTGTTTGTTTGTTTTTATTTTCATGATGTGGTACACTGGTGTTATCAACAAATACTTTTCTGTATTGGGAAGGTGGACAGGAATGTGCCTTTAATGTTGTCCGATAGAGCTTGTATACGATATTAAGAAGTCGAATAATGAATTCGAGGGGATCGCAATAAAAATAAATAGACATAATATGTACAGATTATTTAACCAAACATGCTTTATATATATATATATATATATATATATATTAGGTTGGTGCAAAAATAATGACGTAATGATGTCGTTTTTGACGTTAAAAAATACGTCCAAAAACGACATTATTACGTCATTATTTTTGCACCAACCTTATATATATATATATTGACATAGATAGATAGAAAGATAGATAGATAGAATAGTTAGCACGCCAATGTCTTTTGATCAGATGATTCGAATAGTAGACAAAACACTCTCAATTATCTTGAGTTAGGTAAAAGATATAATATTAGTTTCTGCAAGAATTGTGTGTATAAAAATCGAGCCAGAACTGCAGGGTTTCCCGTGGTTGCAGGGACCATCTTATCAACACTCCTACACCAGGTGCCCCGCCATCAATATCGTTTATATATATATATATATATATATATATATATATATATATATATATATATATATATATATATATATATAAAATTTATTTGTTTAAACCTTATGTGTAATGGATACTCAAAATTTGAGTAGATGCTCAATATATAGATATGTAGATATATATATATATATATATTTATATATATATTTACTGCTTATAAACTTCAATCTTCCATGAATCTCGTACATTCATAACTGCTCTGGCGTATGAAATGTAAACAAATGACGTCATATATTAAGAAATGGACAAAGTCCGACAATTTATTTATTAAAGACATTATTATATTTAACGTTCTTTTTTCTTTTTTTTTTTTGTAAATTCGACCTTGCCTACCGAACGCTCCTTTGCGGCGGAGTCGGTTAAGGCACGTCAGCATAAATGACGGTTCCGTATAGGATGCAGGTTCGAATCCTGTCAAAGGACGAATAATTTCTATAAAAATTTCTCGGACATTCAGGCCGGTAAATGTTATTTAATACTGTTTATTATAAACAGAGCATTTACTTAAATACTTGTATCTATAAAAAGAATGTTAAACATAAAAATGTCTTTAATAAATAAATTGTCGGACTTTGTCCTTTTCTTAATATATATATATATATATATATATATATATATATATATAATTTATTTGTTTATACCTTATGTGTAATGGATACTCAAAATTTGAGTAGATGCTCTTTTTTTTATTTATTTATCAAACACTATAATTATTTGTTTCCACCTACCGTCCTGAATATTCGAGACGTCTTTTTTTAGAAAAGCTATCGGGGCTGGGGCTATAAAAAACCAAACTACATATCAATTCAGCATTTAATCTACTTCGAAGAAATCCACTTTTTGAAGCCTTCACAATATATTCAGCTTCGTTTCCATTGATAGATAGATACCTGGAAGATCTTCTTATGTTTTGGAAGCAGCTAGCTGCCTCGTAGCATTTCTTGGATTTTTTTCGACACCTGGAAATGTTGTTCCTTTCAAATGGATTTAATTTTTCAAGAGGGAAAAGACGGAAGCGGAGAAATCTGGGTAATATTTTTTCGAATCTAGAGAAAGAAGCCTTTGGCAAAAACTGCTTTCCGAGGTATGGTCCCTCATGGAACCCCTGCAGTATGATCAGACGACTACACACTTTCTTTCCAAACACCGCCATAATCTACGGGAGTTATTATATGAAGCATTCAAACTAAAAAAAATATAATCTCTGTAAATTTGACAATAATGATAATAGTAATAAGAGCCGTTTCTTTATACGGAAATATTTGGCATTCTTTGACCGTGCAGCCAGTAAAACTATCGGTTTAAATTTGTAAAATATTTCTCGCTCAAACCGGTATTGATGGTGGTTTCATTGTTAACCTTTTGCTTGACGTCATATGGAACATCACCCTCGTAATTACAGTATTATTTCTTCTTCGTGAGATACATTGTTTTTACTACTTTCACCCCAGGGAAGGCGGTAAAGTCACTAAGGTTTAGTGAGTGAAAAAGAAGAAGACCAATAAAAAGAGGAATCAAGAAGACAGTAGATTACAATAGACATTGCATTTAAATTTTTAAAGATCAATCATGACTGAAAAGCATGGAACCTGAAGAGCATTCCACAAGCGAGAGGTGCGAGAAAAGGAACTGTTAGTATAGAACTTACGGTTATATCGAGCTATTTCAACTGATATTACGTAACAGTTCAGTTTTTGGTATTTAACCTAATCTTTATAGGGAAAGATGCCTTCCAAAAGCTAAGCAAAGTATTAAGTACTGCGCTCAAATTCGTAAATTCGAGCTATCAAGGAGAAAAGCTCATCAGAATCATTACCATGGAAATATTTATAGAAAATTCTACTTTACTGCTGTAGAAAGTACCTGAAACAGATATCCAGGCCAGGAAAGATAACATTGCAGATTCTTCTTTGGATTTTATCACTAAATATATAACAGAAGCACCAGACCAGATGTGACAGCAATACTCGACACATGGACAAATGGTAGACTTATAAATGTCTAAGGATTGTCGAGAACAACTGTTATACAGGGAAAAAAATGTCGCCGTCGACACTTGAGTTTGAACATAGATCAGTAGTGAGCAAACACAGGCGATCCTATTATTGAATTAAGTAGACCACGTGACCATAGAGGAAACGCATATAGGAAGTCGTGTGACGTCTAGATTGATCGCTGTATTCTTTTCTATCCTCTATTACTATACGGACCGCTTTTCTCTACACTATTCCCTATACTAATCACTATACAGATGACTATTCGAGCGAGTATTGTCAAGCAGGTACTATTAGTACGTGTGATATTCACCAGTATTGTTCATCGTCGTATTATAGTTGTAATCTGCGATTACAAAGGTTTTACGGCAACGAGCATTACAAAAGTGACAACGAACGTTCGTTTGAGTCCCAAAAATGACATTGAACCGACCTTTCTAGCAGCAGATTCAATTTGAAATAAGCTTTCCACTTCATATAAACGCAGACCGTTTTCGTTTTGTAGAAATTAGCGGGGTTGGGCGAAACTATCTCTATCGTAGATTATTCTATGTCCACTTACCTTTTCTCCTCTCTCTATACCAGTGATTCTTGTCGTAACGGTTAGCAAGCTTGTCGCGCTTCATCGATTACAATTGAGTAGTGAGTTGGATTCTCACTGGGTGACCGACACTTTCAACGTTTTCAGCAACATCTTAGCTTCACTTGGAAAATCATTAATGATTCCCTGGTTTCTGTTGAGTTACCTTCAAAACAATATTAAGTTCAAACCTGATGGGGCTATCACTCCAAACAGTAACTCTCCTTCGGTCGGGGTATGGGGCCAGGGTCATTACTCGGTGCCTGAGGCGTCCCTAATAGGGGAAGTGACGAGGGGTTTGGTCAAAATCCCAGTGTCCAATCGTTAAACACACTTCAAACCTCGACCTTTATTATTAGGCAGGTGCAAAAATAATGTCGTTTTTGATGTTGTTTAACGTCAAAAAACGACATTATTTTTGCACCAACCTAATACATTAGGTAGTGAAGTGGGTGCAAAAAAAAATCTACTTCCCTTTTTGAAAGAGATTGAAAACATGTAATGTGTGGTGCTCATCTAATCGGCTAATCTTCTCAGCCGCCGTACTGTGGCAAACTAGAATGCCACGCGACGCTCTTAGGTGTATAAATATTGTCACGACATACATATATATATATATGTGTGTGTGTGCGTGCGGAAGTCGTGATGGCACAGCGTTAGTATTTGAATAAATGAATAAATATTAATTTTTTATCCCACATTAGCTAAAAAGGTTTTACCGTTTTCATTGCAATTTTCTAGGTCTTATTTATGAGAATCTGGTTTCTCACCCCTAAATAACATTAAAAACAAAAGCGAGAAAGACTATCCTCAAATGAAAAAGAAATGAATGTCTACTTATCGTACATTCGACCAAACATTGAAGAAATTACGAAATTCACCAGACACAGGTTTCGCAACAAATAAGCTGCAGAAATAGTTGAATAGAAACATTGAAATAAACTAATTTCACATTTGTGTACGTATATTTTTTAAATCGATGGTTTTATTTCATAATATTTAAATGTATATCCTTTAAATTTCTGCTAAGTGTGCCGTGATATTTTCATTTTCTTCTCAGTGTCCCTACACGCAAGACACCAACCTGCCATCGATAATTATTTTCCGCCATTGAACACAGAAAGGTATGATTGGATTCAAAATCCCTTCATATATGTTAATTTTAATAATGAACTTCCGTTATCTGAAGAAGAAGAACTGGCCACCATTTCTAGTGATCGAGAGCTCAAAATAAAACATTCGACGGTAACCTTTTGATACATTTTGGATTTCAATACAAAAGAAATGTCACGCATTAGCTAAAAAGGCTTTATCAGTTTCATTGCAATTTTCTACTCCTTATCCATGTAAATCAGGTTTCTCAACCCTAACATCAAAAATAAGAAGCGAGAAAGACTATGCTCAACTGAAAAAGAAATGAGGGTCTAGTTATCGTACGTTCGACCAAACATTGAAGAAATCACGAAAAATCACCAGACACAGGTTTCATACCAAATAACCTGCATAAATAGTTCAATAGAAATATTGGAATTAAGTAAGTTCTTAGTGTGCGTGTATTTTAAAAATGTTTTGATTTAGTTCATAACATTTAAATGTATACCCTTTCAAAAAATTGCTAAGTGTGCCGCGATATTTTCATTTGCTCCGAGGTGTGCCGTTGCTTAAGACTATCGATCAATATGAGCTCTGTCATCTTTCTCCGTTAAATCTGGATTTTCATTAAGATGTTGCAATTTCGTAACTAAAAAATTACCAGATCCTACCCTCGGTATCCGATCTGGTTATATTTACTGTAAATGTCATCAGACTTCGATGAACAGGCCGGTGAACGTATAGAAAAAAATAAAATAAAGATGCTTGTTTAATACGGTCGCTTATTTTCTCATGGAATTCTGAATTTTCTTCTTTTATCTGCTATGTCGTTTCAGGACGCTGACGATCATGACTCTCCAGAACTTTATGTCTTTTGTTCATCTAAGTACTTCTTTAATGTTTACCATTCCACATTTCCTATTCGTTGATTCAATTTCGTTCTGTATGTTATGTTTCCATCCAGGTTTTCTTGTTATCTGCATGTAAAATTTGCTAGGCCCTCAGATAACTGCTACAGATCATAAGTATAAGAGTGAGATTTTAGTTCGAATATTTTTGAAAGTTGTGTAACTCCCTTTAGTCCACCTGCTTTCAGGTAAATTTTGTTATTTAAAAATTTAAGTGCAAAGTCAATCGCTATAATTTTTCTACCTGTTATTCTATTGTCCTCTCTTTCTCTCTCTCATTCTCTTCATCTCTCTCTCTCTCACTCTCTTTCTCGCTCTCTCATTCTCTTTCTCTCTCTCTCACTCTTTAACAATGGACCTTAGTCGAGTTTTCGGATAAATTTTGTTTTTGTTTTGTAAGATTCTTTTAATAATTTCACCACAAGCAAGGCAATAAAGCCACTAAAAGGCGAGGGGTTACTGAGTGTGAGAAAATATGAAAACAATAAAACATCATATTCCTAAAGCTTTCACGTTGTGTGTATTGTCTCTCCTTGAACTGCTTAGCATTTGTCGATAGAACCTCACATCACTCGTTTCAATTGACTTCTCCATATGTGATGAGATTATCTAACATTCACTTCCATTAAGGTGATTAGATATTACATAGCTCTTCAGCATTTTTTTTTTCTAAGTTAATTTTCCTATTTCTTAATATGTTGCTTACTTACCTAAAGGCATTTTTCCATCTTTGGATACTAAGACCAAAATGGAAACCTTTGGTTGTCCACTGTTAATGGGATTTAAGCGCTTCTTTTGTTGCAATAACATCATCACCCACAATGCAATTTTCTTGGAAGGAAACACTTATTCTTATTCAAAATGCTTTTTTTTTTTTGTCGATCAAAGGTAGCTCCTCTTTTACAAGAACAAATTATCAAACGAATTTTTAGCTGTTTGGGCTTCTTTTTTTTTTCTTGTTTTTTTTTTCCTATTTATTCCGTCTTTCATTTTCGTTTTTCTTTCTTTCATTTATTACTATCTGTGTAGTTCCATATTTTATTGTTTCATTTTTCTTCTTTGAATCACAGACAATTTTTTCAAAGGACAAAAATATATTACTCGCTATCTGATTTTCATTTTCGTTGTTGCATTATTAACTTCTTTTTATTTTGTTTTTACATCTTATTCTCTTTTTTTTATTTTAGATTCTTTATTCCTTCTTTTTTTTATTCCCTTTTAGTTTTCATTCTTTCAGAACTGATCCTTATTCATAAGAGATTTTAGATTTTCCCCCTCTTTTCATTCCGTCTATTCACTTTCTTCTTGATTTCTTTTATGAATTTGTTCTCATCTTATCACCATTTTTTATATTATTTTTCTTTCTTTCTTTCTTTCTTTCTTTCTTTCTTTCTTTCTTTCTTTCTTTCTTTCTTTCTTTCTTACGCATATCCGGGCTTAATCACCACTATTCTTTCTTTCTTTTTTGATTGTTTGTTTGTTCTTCGTTTCTTTCTTTCTTTCTTTCTTTCTTTCTTTCTTTCTTTCTTTCTTTCTTTCTTTCTTTCTTACGCATATCCGGGCTTAATCACCACTATTCTTTCTTTCTTTTTTGATTGTTTGTTTGTTTTTCGTTTCTTTCTTTCTTTCTTTCTTTCTTTCTTGGTTCTTGCATGTTTCCGGATTTGATCACCACTATTCTTTCTTTCCTTTTTGTTTGTTAGGTTGCTTGCTTCTTTCTTTCTTTCTTTCTTTCTTTCTTTCTTTCTTTCTTTCTTTCTTTCTCACCCTTCTTCTTTCAGTTCCTCTTTACGCCCTGTTTTTTATACACTTTCAGTCTTTATTTATTTTCATCTCTCACTTCATTTAACCTTTCCTATTTCTTTCTTTACTCACTTTCTCCGATTCCTTTTCTTCGATTTCTCTGCTTTCCTTCATTTCTTAAATTTCTTCATCCACTTGTTTCTCGCGTATATTTGTTTTGATTTTTTCTTCCTTTTTTCCTGATTTTTTCTGTTAATCTCTGTCTTTTAATTGTCTTTTTCGCTTTATTAACTTCTCTTTATTTTTTTATGTACTGACATCATTTTAATTTCTTCTTCCTTGTCTTTTTTCTGCTTTTGTTTATCATTCTTTGTCATCTGTTTCTTATTTATAAAATGTTTGGCTTTTTCTCTTTCTTTTTCTTTCTTTTTGTTCACGTTGTCCATGGTTTCCTTTCTTTCTTTCTTTCTTTCTTTCTTTCTTTCTTTCTTTCTTTCTTTCTTTCTCACGCCTATCACACTATTCTTTCTTTCTTTTTTGATTGTTTGTTCTTCGTTGCTTGCTTTCTTTCTTTTTTCTTGCGCATTTTTAGGCTTGATAACCAATATACTTTCTTTCTCTTTTGTTTGTTTTTCGTTTCGTTTTGTTTCGTTTTCGATCTTTCTTTCTTTCTTCCTTTCTTTCTTTCTTTCTTTTTTTCTTTCTTTCTTACGCATATCCGGGCTTGATCACCACTATTCTTTCTTTCTTTTTTGATTGATTGTTTGTTCTTTCTTTCTTTCTTTCTTTCTTTCTTTCTTTCTTTCTTTCTTTTTTCTTTCTTTCTTTCTTTCTTTCTTTCTTTCTTTCTTTCTTTCTTTCTTTCGTCTTTCTTACGCATATCCGGGCTTGATCACCACTATTCTTTCTTTCTTTTTTGATTGATTGTTTGTTCTTTCTTTCTTTCTTTCTTTCTTTCTTTCTTTCTTTCTTTCTTTCTTTCTTTCTTTCTTTCTTTCTCACGCCTATCACACTATTCTTTCTTTCTTTTTTTAATGTTTGTTCTTCGTTGC
>CAHIKZ030004230.1:1112500-1122500 GCA_903632075.3 Acanthosepion pharaonis
TCAACTTTAAAAAACGACTTGTAACTGTAAAAACCGAATGAAAAAAGAATGTTAACAACAAATACTTTTTCACACCCAACCCAGTTCTGCGGAATCAGAATTAACGTTGAGTTTAAGCAAGCGAGTGAGTCAATTGGAGTAAAGTGCCATGCAGATTTAAATTTTTCCCACTTGTGACGAATGCAGCAATCGATTTTTTTTTTTTTTTTGCATGCTAGCATGCTAGTTAACATTCGTGTCAGTCAGCTGTTGGCTCTCACGCTGGCCAATAGAATCTTCCTGCCTATTCGTGGCAGCCAGCTATAGGCTCTCACTCTAGCCAGTAGAAAATGGCCGCAGACTACATGAAAAGTGCCGTAGAAGCATGAAAAACATCGATTATTTCCGCTATTGATGGGAGTTGGGAAATGCAAAGTCGGTGTTGGCGTTCCGGTTAACTTGGAGCATGTGCATGTAAATTTTGGTGCAAACTGTTGAAAATTGCGTCCCGTGCATTACACACACACACACACACACACACACACACACACACACACACACACACACACATCCTGCCTTTTAAAGATAGACATTTACCCAAACCTGATGAATGAAAACGAGATTCCTATATATATATATATATATATATATATATATATGACTCCATCGCGATACAGAGATTTCTATGTTTCTAAACTGAAACTAAGTTTGTAAATTAAATAATAAAAATTAAACTTAAAATTCAGAGTTTTGTTCCATTGTCGAGGCATGTTAGTTATCCAAATCTCTGGATTTTAAGTTTAATTTTTATAATTAAATTTACAATGATAGTTTCAATTTTGAAACAGAAATTTCTGTGTCCTGATGGAACCATATTTTTAAAAATGAAAATGATTATAATATTTTGCTCTACTGTTTGTATCGAGCACTCTTTTATTTTTTTAAAATAAAAAATAATTGCTAAGAACATCGGATTAAAAATCTTACTGTTGTGTCTTATTATTTTTTATATATATATATATATATATATATATATATATATATATATTATAATTTTTTTATAGACAAAAACATTTTACTCAGTACAAAGATGATACTTCGTTTCAGTGCATTTAATATTGCACTTCGATTGGTGAGAACCAAAATAGTTATGAACAATTCTGTTTTTAAGCAAGCCGCATAGATAAAAATGATAAAAAGAAAATTGTTCATAACCATTTTGGTTCTCACCAGTCGAAGTGCAATTTTAAATGCACTGAAACGAAGTTGTATTTTTGTAGTGAGTAAAATGTTTTGTCTATATGAAATAATTATAATAAATAATTATTGCACTACTATCGGCATAGAGCCTTCTTTTGAATTAATGCAGAATTTATAGAATTTTCGTTCTCATTACACTCGGATATATATATATATATATATATATATATATATATATATATATATATAAAAATATAAAAGTGAACATAGAAGTCAACACTTAGAGGCGACTGTCGCCTCTAAGTGTTGACTTCTATGTTCACTTTTATATTTACACACGCTCTATCTCTGATATTGAGCACTTTATCCCATAAATATAGCACACCTTAAGACTATATTTCGTTATATATATATATATATATATATATATATATATATATATATATGGCATTGTGACATATAAACTTTTATATATCAAGAATAATAAATAAGCATGACAGAGATAAAAGTGTTCATGTGAAGTGTTTCGTCCTTAAGTACTTCATACGGTAAATTGAAGATTCCTCTAATATCCTATTTCTTATTCAATGCAAACAACAAGGCTCGTAATCTATTTCTAAATAGAAAAGTGTTCCTTCCTGTCAAAAAAATAAAATAAAATATTTTGTTTTATTCACTATCTCACGAATATAATTGAAAAGAATTTATCTAAACACAACATAAAATTTGTCACAACGATGTCCAACATAATAAAAGACTTAATACAAAACAAAATAATAAGCAAATTGTTGAAGTAAAAGAAATGAACTACTGCTAGTATTAATTGCCATAAAGAATGCATCATAGAAAACTAATATAATTTAGATAAAATATTATATGAACACAAAATCGATCTTTTACAATAGAATACATTAAATGCGAGACTGAGGACAATTTTGATTTCAAAAATGCTACTCTATTTAAAAGGAAAGTAATTTACAAAGACGAAAATGATTAGAAACTGCTTTAATTGCGTTTCGACCTTTAGGACATTTCTGGACGAAGTTTATATTCATATTAATGCTGTATTTATCGATCCACCCACGAGGATTGAATGTGGCACAAGGCCGGTTTGATGTGGGTTTCTCCGAGCCCGTAGGCTCGGCCAAAAATGTAGCCTTTGAAGAAACAGCGAAACAGTCTGTCTGTGGATGACGTTATATTGGCTCCTGAAATATCAATTTCAGTTGAGCCCTCTGGGGACGAGGTGTGGGTTGGTAAACAGTGACTATTATAGCTATATAGCGAGACTCTTCGCAGATGCGAATTGAGTCACTGTCGGTCACTGGGCGTGTTTGTAAAAATAAATACGCTAAAAAATTCACTTTCATCCCTACCGTGCGCCGACGGCTTAATGGTTAGAATCTCCGACTGACACGAATTCAGTCGGGTTTCTGGCTAGAGGCAACCGGATGTCTAGCCACACTGATGAGCTGCGAAACAGTCTGTCTGTGGATGACGTTACATATATATATTAAAGAAAAACAGACCACTAAGCATTAAAGTGGTCTGTTTTTCTTTAAATTATTAGCTCTGAATTAACATTGAGCTCTCAGGATTTCATCCTACTTGGGATTATCCATACGGATTACCAAGATTTTCGTTACTTAACTCTCTCTCTCTCTCTCTCTCTCTCTCTCTCTATATATATATATATATATATATATATATATATATATACTTGCGTATTTAATCTGTAATAATTCTTTTATACAGCTATCATGGAAGACGTTTGCCAAGACAATGCGATTAGACATTTGACTATATTTTTCTTGCATTCGTATAAGTGATTTCTTTTTAGCACAGAGAGTGAGTAAAAAAAATCATCCGTGGATCCAAGCGCTTTCCCCATCTCGCAATCACTGGTATGAATGCAAGGAAGATAATACAAATCTTAAACACAGTGTCTTGCCAGTCAGCTTTTGTTAACTGTATATGTTATATATATATATTCACACACGATGGACGCCCCGTAAAGTAATATCTTCTATTTATTTAGTTGGGAACTACAATGAGATTTGAGAAACACAATTCACAAGACCATATTTTTATGATAATAAACGGTTTTTCCTTCTATTTCATAGCAGCAATGAAGTTGTTAGGAAAACATCTATGTTGTCAATCTTGTCACAAAAATTGCTGTCGCCACTGCTGAAACATTGTCATTACAGCGGAAGAACCCGTAATGATCAAGGCCAAAAATAAAGGGGGAAAAACAAACAAGGCAGGACCAATCTACAATATGTATATCGATTTGTCTCTGTCAAAAGAATGTGTTATTTACTGGAACTGAATTGCGTCCCTTTCTAAGCCTCCATCCAGTTGGTCGCCTAAACGCTCAGTGGGCATACATGAATTGCAATGTAAGATTTTTTTTTCCGCATGGCTGCTTTCAGTGACATCCGCCTTTTTCGTACACGCTTACATGTCAGATGACATTTTGCCAGACATCCACGCAATTGCTCTCTGTAGCAAGGCAGAAGAAATATTAGCTAAAACGTGGCAGTTATTTAATTTTTCACTATGGTCCAGGCTTATGGCCACATCACACTAAACCCCCGGTTCCCGTACGATCACCGAAGTTACGCAACGCCGAGCCTGCTCAGTACCTATATGGGTGACCGTTTCAGAATACGAGGCTTAGTAAGCTTGGATTTGCAGATGGTGTAATAGATAATGGCTCGGAATTGTTAACCGGAGAGTCAAGTTTCAATTCCAGTCTGTTTATAATCACTTACGTGCAAATTCTCTTGGGCAAGGTGTAAATCCGCATTTTCTCCTTCCAGCTATGGGGTAATTAGTATGTCTTGTGTCACGAAGCTATTATTTTCTCAAAAAAATAATATAAAATTTCGTACAATATCGCTTAGATATCGGCATTAAATTATCCATAGAGTTTGATATGTCGCTAAACAAAATCAACCAATCATTATGGATTCGATTGCCCTGTAAAAATATATGACTGACTACGCAATATATACTTCGTATGCAAAATTTCAAATATGACGAAATATCTTCCAAAATCTCGTAATGGACGATACATTTATTATTCTGCCTATAAAAACAAGTATTTCGCTAGATAAACTCAGGATTTTGTTGTTGGCGTTTCTTTGTTTTTTGGGGTTTATTTTTCAGTTCACTGATTTTCCTTTTTTCTGCAAATCCCACTTTAGATGGGTATAGAGAATTCGGAAGATTGATTAGTGTTTTTTTACGGCTTATCAACCTTTTGTGGATTATCTAAAGCCGAAACATATAGTAAGAGGTAGCTTACAAACCTGATGTTCTCAAGGACAATGAATGTTCTCAGTGATGTTCTCAAGGACAATTAGACTGGGAAAATATTACTCCTTTTCAGACCCAGGTCTGAAGAGGAGTAATATTTTCCCAGTCTAATTATCCTCTCTAGGTGACCAAATCCTGTGACATACACACACCATAGACGATCTAATGTTAAAGATCAGAATAAGAGGGAGGGAGAAAACTGGAAAGAAGAGGTGGGGGAGAGAGATGGGGCGTGGGAAACTAAAATTGAAGGACATTTACCGAAAGGGCCGCTGTGTAATTAAGAAAATTTGACAAATTTAATATCGACTACAGGTTACAAATCAAATATAAACATATAAAGAATAAATAAAACCATTATCTAATCTAGCAAGGACCTATATTTCTATGTTCAAACACACATGCCAATACACACATACTCAATAACATATACACGTATATACATACACACAGGCGTGTACCCACATACACACATACATATACCCATGTACACACATACACATATATCCACATATCCACACAAATACACACATACACATACATATACACACAGAGATTTTGAATTTGTAGGTCTGATGAATGGAATCGTATTTACGATTCCAATGGAATAAATTATGACCACGGAATATTAGTGTTTAAGCCTTTTTATTATTATATATATATATATATATATATATAATTATTATTTATAAAAAAATTATAAACATAAATATGTTATAAAATCACTACAAAAATAGCCATTTTGTTTCAACACAGGGTGTTGAAACAAAGTGGCTATTTTTGTAGTGATTTTATAACATATTTATGTTATAATTTTTTTTTTATAAATAATAATTATATCTGCTCTTCTTTGCATTGAGCACTCTTTTAAGAATAGTAATTGTTGGTTATTGGAATTTATTCCTTATACACCAATTATATACTTGGGTATATATATATATATATATATATATATATATATATATATATATATATATATATATATATATATTCTTACAATCGACAAATATGATTTGGCTTTAAATAACCTACAAAAGTTGAAAAATGGGAAACAAAAAAAATTGCTTCAATAATCTATCGCGGGTGCGGGTCTTCAATGTTTCTCTGATGCAGACAACAAAGAATGGCCTTGGCATACGAAAGGTAGCCATCTTTGATAGATATTTTGCATTCCGTCATAACAGAACAAAATGTTGCAACGGTGCAACCTGTTCTAGAATCTAAAATTCAAAGGAAGTCTCTTTGCTTGAAGGCTATTCTACTGGGAGTTAAGCTCATTGCAGACCTCGAATGAAACACACAATCACAACAGATCGCCAAAGATAGCTGTAAAATGGCCGATTCTTTTACCGCGCTAGATAGTAACTGGCTCCTGCTATAGTCAACTAAACTACAGCTGTTATATCTGGTCTGCAGGTGGACAATCTTCAGTTTCTTTCCAGTCTTGATAGAGTTCAAAAGCGTTTGCGTGGCCTTCTGGGTGGGTGAATTAGTTTCATTCCTACAATGTTTTTTCCTACATTCAAAGCCCCGCAATACTCTATCGCTATTCCCATAAAAAATGGTCTGGGGAACTTCCTTCTTTCCGTCTCACTAATTCAGACCTTAACATCAAAGACACGCTGTATTAAACTGTCCTCATTCCAATCGAATTCCATTAATTTAGAAGGAAATTCTTTCAAACTGCTTCTTCACAGGAAACGCTACTCTGTTGAACTGACTCCTGAGAGGATGCTTTCCCGATAACTACTATCTTGAAGTTTTGGGTCGATGGTTACCTTTTCCGCATCCTTTAATAAGCTGCACGTCTTACATTTTTACTATTACCTCTCATACAGAAACTCCATCAGTAATTCCTTCAGTAATTTTCTACCTTGAGTTAATCTTGCGTCTTGCATACAGTGAACATTAGTTTAAAAAATCATTGCTATATTTTAATTTCAATTTTTTTTATTTACATCGGTTATCAACAATTTTGAAATTTAAATAAATAAAACATTCCGAGTAATTCAAATTGATAGAGGGTTCATAAATGGTTGATATAAACTTTTAAAAAATAGCTAAAAATTAATTGTGCACGCTTACTTTGAAAAATAATAATAAAAAAAAATATTTATATATCTATTTTTACGTAACATAGACCTAGTCTATGGCTCTCCACAGATTTCTTTAATTTATTATCTGTTAATTGCTATGATATCTTGGGAAATATAATGAAGCGGCTTCCCGTTACTTTCTCCACAGTTTTAAATTAAAAATGGCCTCTCTTTTTGACTAGATGCCACAGAAGCCTAGAGAAACCAATCTACCATTCTCTTTAACATACAGCTGGATGAGAGAAGGAGCAATGAACTAATAAACTTCCTAAGGGCATTATCTCGACAGTGAACACAACAGACTAGATTGGAATTTGAACTCGACTAAGTAAAACTACTTACCGTGCTGATAAGCATCTCACTACACCCACATTCTGTTTTATACCAAAGTTTAGCTCAGTTTCTGAAGTACAGGTTTTTCAAGAGATTTTTTTTTCGATATTACCGTTATTAAACATGATATTTAACGTGTTACTGTAAAATCTTCTGCCAACTTTCAAGTAAGTTCATCCAGAAACTTTCATCTCTCTCGACAGAGAAGAGCTCCAGGTGTTTTATGCAGTCTTCCAGATAATTAATTTTTCCATTGGAAGAATTCGGCAAAGACGAAAATAACTGGTCATCAATACGTGCAATATGGCGGTTGAGTGAAATTTTTCCAGGCAAGATTTAACAGTTTTTTTTTTTTTTTTTTTGCCTGGATACCAAAGATATATGCAGTCTCGTCTAATATACACTGCAGGTATTCGGAAATTATCCAGCCATTTTATTATCCCATGAACCGAGAGTTCAAAATATGTAACTTGGCAACCACTCAGAGGGTATCTTACCACGCATGCGTGTAGCAAAACTCTTCCGTTGTGCTAACCAGTCGCCATTCAGACGGCAATGAATGTGATAGTGTAGACGGTGAGTGAATAACAGAAATATCGTGCAGGGTTTGTCAACCGACTTAATATGTAAGAGATTTGATGAAGCGACTTTGAAAACTGCTTTTGCAAGTTTTTTATAGGAGAGTTGGATAGTTTATCAGATCTCATATATATATATATATATATATATATATATATATATATATATATATATATATATATATCATAACATATATATAAATATATTATATATATATATAAATATATATCATATATAATATATATCATACCATATATAAAATATATGTATATATATCATATATATATATAATATATCAGGTCATCCCATAAGTTCTGTCCGAATTTTGAATAAAGAAAACAAGTGACCAAATGTTACATTTAATTACAGATTCAATCAACAATGTATTTTCTCTGATTATCTATGACTTCCTTCCATCTATTAACAAGCTTACTAATTCCATTACTGTAAAATTCTTTTAGCTTTGATTCGAAGAACTCACAAATGTCAGTTTTAACCTCTTCCTGTGGTACAAAAGCTGTTTCTTCCAAATGATTCTGTAAGCTACGAAACAAATGGTAGTCTGAAGGAGCAAGATCGGGAGAATAAGGTGGATGAGAAATTTTCTCCCAACCAATCTTTTGTAACGTGATTCTTGCTGTGTGTGGTCGTGCATTGTTCTGATGAAACATCACCTCTTTTCGATCCACTAGAGCAGGGTTTTTTTCTTCAAAGCTTGGTTCAAACGCTCTAATTGCTGACAGTATATTTCAGCATTAATTGTTGCATTAAGTGGTAAGAATTCAAAGTGGATTATTCTTTGGCGATCCTACCAGATTAAAAGAAGAACCTTTTGCCCATGAAGTTCCCTTCTCGGCTGTGGCTGGGGTCCTTCCCCTTTACCAAGCCACTGTCTCTGACGCTTAACATTTCGATAAAATATCCATTTTTCGTCGCCAGTCTATCCAAAAAAGGTGAAACAAGTTGGAGAGAATGGAGAGAAGAGCAAATGTCAACTCGGGATTTGAGGTTGTTTTCAGACAATTCATGAGGCATCCATTTTCCAAGTTTAGGAACTTTTCCAAGTTGTTGAAGATGACGATGAACAGTTGTATGGTTTCAACTGAGAACCACTGCCAATTTCTCAACTGATAAAGCAGGATTTTCTTCAAGGGCTGCTTCAAGAAGCTTTTCATCAAACTCAACTGGACGTCCGGTTCGATCTTAATCTTCAAGGGTGAAATCTCCACCTCTGAATTTTGCAAACCATCTTCTGCAAGTTCTTTCATTCACAAATTCCTCTCCATAAACTGAGTGAATGTTTCTAGCCGCTTCAGCTGCTGAGTTTCCTTTCTTAAACTCATAATGCATTATGTGCCTCAAATGATTCTTGGGTACTTCAATGTTAGCAGGGTTTTAATCAACCAAAATTTAATTTTATTGTTCTCTGAAATAAATTTTGATCAGTTTAAATGCATCTAAACATAAAAATAATGTTCAGGTTCATTAGACATTATAAAATGCTCTTTAAATTTCGTTCATTTTAACAAACAGTTAAAATTAGGACAGACTGGGATGACCAGATATATATCATATCATATATATGTATATCATATATATCATCTCGTCTACAGTCGCTCTCTCACAGACGCGCCGTCGCCTCCCTCTGTCTTTTTTACAAATATTTTCATGGTAATTGCTCCGTAGAGCTGCATTCACTGATTCCCAGACTTCATGAATTCAAGCGCCCTACAAGGCAGGCATCCCGCTCTCACACTTTCACTGTCGAAACTCCTAAATGTAGCCGTCTCTTCTACTCCAATAGCTTCATGTCTCGCACCTCTCACCTGTGGAACTCCGTCCCCTATTCCAATTTCCCTGACAGCTATAATCTCCAACAATTCAAATGTAATGTCCAAAAAATCTTCTGTAACCACTTGCGTACTAGTGGCTTCCTGCCTTGCTTGGGGTGAAACGCTTAATATATATATATATATATATATATATATATATATATATATATATATATATATATATATATATATATAATTTATTCGAAATTTATAAAATAAATATGTTATAAAATCCCTACAAAAATAGCAATTTTGTTCCATCACCTCTGGTGTCTTATCAAGTGATGGTATTGAATGTAGAAATAAAGAGTTTTAAAAGGTTCAAATCGACCAATCCCGCCTCGATAGGGGAAAACGCTTGTTACATAAGCTGCAATGACCAATCAAAATACAAATATATGACAATTCAAAAAACTTGACAACCAAAATTTGGTTATAATAATTAATGCCTTAATGTTAGGTTTAGACTAAAATAGAAATCATTCTAATTAATTAATATTAAATTTTACTATAAAGTATTAAGTTTAAAATATTATAAAATTATTTAAAGAAACTGAGGGAAAATACATATATTTTATTATTTATTTTGTTTTAATTGAAAAGCCAAAAACTCAGACTAGACTTTAATTTAATCGGGATGCAAAGATTCGTTACAGT